>PVIW01001418.1:106423-301557 GCA_004026585.1 Noctilio leporinus | reverse complement strand
GCACAGTGGATAAGGTGCCGGCCTGCGAACCCAAAGGTCGCAGGTTCGATTCCCCAGCCAGGGCACATAACAAGGTTGCAAACCAGGTCTCCAGTCAGGTCTGTGGCTGGAGGCAGGTGAAAAGCAACCATACATTGATGTCTCTCTTCCTCTCTGCCTCTCTCCCTTCCCCTCTTTCTAAAAATAATGAAATAAAATTAAAAAAAAAAATTAAAAAAAAAAAAAGAAGAAGAAATAAAAGGCATCCAAATTGGAAAAGAGGAAGGAAATGGTGGAAAAGTGGGATAAATGTAATGCAACAATAAATTAATTAAAAGAATAGAAGCACAGACGTGGCTTCTAGTCACTAGCTGTATGAACTAGCCCTTCATTTGCCTTTTTTTTTTTTTTTTTGTCAAATGAGGTATATTGTGTGTGAATTTATTTGCTTGCTTAAAAAGATTAAAATATGAAAATTAAAAAAAAACCTGTCATTGTTTGTTGATGACATGATAGCATACATAGAAAACCTCATGGGCTCCACCAAAAAACTACTTGACTTAATAAGTAAGTTTGACAAAATGAAGGCATTTCTGTATATCAACAATGAAATATCAGAAAGAAAAAGTAGGGGGAAAATCCCTTTTACTATAGCAACAAGAAAAATAACGTACTTAGGGAATAACTTAGCCAAGGAGATAAAAGACCTGTACTCAGACAACTACAGAACACTGAAATTGAGGAACATAAAAATGAATGGAAGCATAGTCCATGTTCATGGATTGGAAGAGTTAACATCATGAAAATGTCCATTATAACCTAAAGCAATCTATAGATTCAATACCCTATTAAAATAACAACATATTTTACAGAATTAGAACAAATATTTCAAAAATTTATATGGGACCAAAAATGACCCTAAATAGCTTCAGCAATCTTGAGAAATAATAACAATTTTGAGAAACAATAACAAAGTAGGAGGGATCACAATACCAGATATCAAATTATATTACAAGGCCATTGTAATCAAAACAGTCTGGTACTGGCATACGAACAGACATATAGATCAATGGAGCAGAAGAAAAGAGCCCAGAAATAAACCCAGGTCTCTATGGTCAATTAATATTTGACAAAGCGGGGCAGGAGCATAAATGGAGTAAAAGTAGTCTCTTCAATGAATATTGTTAGGAGGTCTGGACAGGTACATGCAAAAGAAAAAAATGAAACTAGAGCACCAAGTTACACTATAAGCCAGAATAAACTCAAGATGGATAAAAGACAAATAAATGTAAGCATTGACACCATAAAAGTCTTTGAGGATGTAAAATTTTAGATATCCCATGCAGCAATATTTTTGCCAATGTATCTCCTTGGGCAAGGGAGATAAAGCAGAAAATAAATAAATGGGACTACATCAAACTAAAAAGCTTCTGCATGGCTAAAGAAAACATCATCAAAATAAAAAGGGAACCAAATGTATGAGAAAATATATTTACCAACGATACCTCAGACAAAGTTTTGATCTCCAAAATAAATAAAGAACTCATGTATCTTAACACCAGGAAGACAAACATTTCAATTAAAAAATGGGCAAAGGACCTGAAGAGATACTTCAAGGAGGACATACAGAGAGGGCCCACAGACATACAAAAGGATGCTGAACATCACTAGCCATCAGAGAGATGCAAATTAAAACCACAATGAGATATACCACCTCACATCTGTCAGAATGACTATCATTAACGAATCAACAAACAAGTCCTGGTGAGGAGTGGAGGAAAGGGAATCCTAGCGCACTGTTGGTGGGAAGGCAGACTGGTACAGCCACTGAGGAAAACAGTGTGGAATTTCCACAAAAAACTAAAAATGGAACTGCCTTATGACCCAGCACTTCCACTGCTGGGATTATACATTAAGAATTCCAAAACACCAATTCAAAAAAACTATGCACCCCAATGTTCAAAACAGTGTTACTTAGAATAGCTATATGCTGGAAACAGCCTAAGTGCCCATCAGTGGATGAATGGATTATAAAACTATGGTATATTTACATAAAGGATTATTACACAGCAGAAAGAAAGAAGGAACTCCTACTTTTTGCAACAGCATGGATGGAACTGGAGAATATTATGCTCAGTGAGATAGCCAGGCGGTGAAAGACAAATACCATATGGTCTCTCCTATAATATGAACCTAATGAACAAAAGAAATAAATGAGCAAAATAGAACCAGAGGCATGGAAACAAGGAGCAGACTGAAAGAGATCAGAAGGGAGGGAGAAAGGGGAGGAGGGCAGAGTGGGAAGAGTCTAGACAAGGAACATGGACAAATGACCCATGGACATGGGCAGTAGGGTGAGATTGACTGGCAGAGGGGTGGGGATGGGCAGGGCAGGGGAGAGCAATGGGGAAAATGGGACAACTGTAATAGGACAACAGTAAAATAAAAGATAAATTACATAAACACTTTCAAAATCAAGAAATATCAGCAGGAATCAGCCTCTAGTCACTGAGCTATAGGTTGGGGCTGGAATCTTCCCTGTACAAATACAGTTTAGTCCCCCATTTCTGATGCTTCAAAATGAGAACCAGGGACAGGGCAGTAGTTGCAAATTAAATGATCAAAACTGGACTCAATATTAGTCACACTTGGCAAGTGTGGTTGATGGTTTCGACTATACACAGTGTCTGGGAAGCTTGTTTAAATGCAGATTCCTGAATCCCTGCCCCTAGAAATTATAATGCAGGAGGCATGGCTTGGGATTCAAAATCTGGATTTTTAACAAACACCAAAAAGATATTCTGATACAGGAAGTCCTTTGATAACATGTGGAGAAAAAAGTCTCCTTCATGGTTGCAGATTGAAGTCATACTTTGAGAAGGAGGAAGATCCTCAGGACGGGGATTTTGCAGAGGCTGGGAACACGTGGAGCCTGAGGGCGGCAGTGTCAGTTCTGCTCAATTTCTGCACTTGCTAAAATGTACTTTATGCAACCTTCGGTTCTGTAATCAAAGGTTAAATTTTAATATACAGCAGATGGTTCTGATGCCAGAAGCTCAAAAGTCATAGTTTGAGAAATACTGGCATAAAGGGACAGGAAATTATTTAAAGAAAATCTATTCTGCACATGTGCCAGATAGTGTTTACACAGAGGTAAACATTATCACTGTTACTGTACAGGTGAAACAAACAAACCAAAAAGAACGGCGCACTGTATTAGTCCCTGTGGTCACACTGATAAGAAAGAGGTGAGCAGTGACTCAGATGAAAGAAATTCTGAATCCACTGTCTATGATCCTTCCAATGCCCTTGGGTTTATCTAGTATTCACAGTGACCCTCATGTGGTACATATATGGTTTGGCCAACTGTATGTAGTTGTGTAAACCCTGCCACAATCAAGACATAGAATCTTACCATCATCCCAAAAATATTTCCTGGTGTCATGTTGCAATTATTCCCTTTCTGTTACCACTAGCTTCTGTCCTTGTAGTTTTGACTTTTACAGAATTTATATAAATGGAATCATTATGTAGTCTTTTGATTGCTGTAGCTTTTCTGTAAATACTGAAGTCAGAGAGTGAGTATAGTCCTTCAGTACTTTTCTTTTAATGTAAGTTCTTTTACTTTTCCAAATAAATTTTAGACTATGCTTGTAAATATTTGCGAAAATAAGCTTGCTGAGAAATTTTTGTTAGCTTGAATTTACTCTATAGATCAATTTGAGAAGAACCTCGTGTCTTCTAAACATTGAACACAATTTATATGTTCATCAGCTTAAATCTTTTTCCATTTCTCTTAGCAATGTTGCATGATTTATATACAACCTTGCACATATTATATTCATCATTATGTATTCAGACCTTATTTGAATTTCAAGTTGTTTATTGCTAGGCCCACAACTCTGATAATGATTACCTTCCTAAATTTTGTGTCTCAGATAACACTTTTGCCTCACCTTAATATCCCCTGGCTAGTATGTAGAAATGTAACTAAATTTTATACAGTGAATTGTGTTCTGTGATTTGGTTTAAATCACTTATTAATTAATAGCTTTTGGGGTACATGTTTTTGGATATTTTTAATGTAGATTTACATGTCATCTATAAGTACACATTGGTTCCTTTCCAACTTATATGCATTTGTATTTATCTTGTCATATTGCTTTATGAAATCTACTTTCAGTATAATATTTAAGAGATTTAGTAAGAAGGTGTTTATTACTTATTTATGATTTTTAAGAGAGAAAATCCTTCACTCTTAGATGAAAGTTTTAACAGTACTCCTTCTGAGAAAAAACATTTGTTTATTCTTCCTGTGCTGAGAGGTTTTTTTTTATTAAAGATTTTATTTATTATTTTTAGAGACAAGGGATGGGAGAGAGGCAGAGAGGGAAAAAAACATCAATGTATGTTTGCCTTTCACCTTCCCCCAGCTAAGGAACTGGCTGGAGACCTGGCTTGCAACCTGGTTATGTGCCCTGGCTGGGAATCGAACCAGCGAACTTTGGGTTTACAGGCTGGCACCTTAACCACTGTGCCACCAGCCAGGGCGAGAGCTTTTATTATGTATAAATGATGAATTTTTGTCAGATATGCTTATATATTTATTGAAATGCTTATAAAGTTTTCCTTTTATTTGTATTTTGTTCATATGCTGCATGGAATTATTTTCCAATGCAAACAATTCTTCACTTATAAGATAAAACCTATTTATCATGATATATTATACCTTTATATATATATTATGCCAGATTCACTTTGTTCTGGTACACCAAGAACATATTAACCAAATTAAAAACTAATTGACTTCAAAATAAGTGATAAAAATGGATGAAAAGCAACAAAAATACATAATGATTCAAAATACATATGCACATATGTATTTTTGAGAGTCAGAAAGCAAACTAATAAAGCCAAGAGGGGACATAGACAAATTCACAATTATGGTTGTAGATTTCTGAACTCTTATTAAAATAATTCATAAAATAAGTTGACAAAACCTTGTAAGAAGTCCTGTACTAAACTATTACTCAACTTGTTTTTATAGAACACTATAACTAATAAAACATAAAACACATTTTTTAAATTGTGTATAGAATGCATCAAGGTAAATCATATTTTGGACCTAAAGAAGTATCAATAAATTTAAAAGAATAGAAATCATATAAAATATGTAAACAATAATGGAATTAAACTGAAAAATAAAGTAAATTTTAAGTATTTGGAAATTTAAAAGCATACTTGTAAATATGATATGGTAATGTAAAAAGCTCAAAGGAAATTAGAGAACATTTAAAAATACTTCTAAATGAAAGTACAATATATTAAAATTTGCTGGACACAGTTTAGAGAGAAATTTATAGTGCTAAAATCAACAGAAAAGAAAAAGCCTCCAACTATTAAAAAGTCAAATTAAAACAGAGAGAAGGAAATAGCTGTAGAAGAAATCAATGAAGTAGATATCAGTGAAATAGAAATCTGGATAATAATAGAGAAATTGAAAAAAAACCCAAAAACTGTTTTTTAAAAAGATCATTAAGTTAATAAAGTACTAGCTAGCCTGCAAAAATAGTCAATATTAAGAATGAAAAAGATGTCACATTTATTAAAGAAATAATAATTTATATGAAAAGGCAACAGATATGAATAGTGGATAATTGTTCTATAATTTTTTATTGTGAAAAATATATAATATAAGGTTTACCATCTTAAACATTTTTAGGTATGCAGTACAGTAGCTTTAATTATATACATATTGTTATACAATAGATCTTAAGAACTTTTTCATTTTGCAAAAGTAAAAACCCATGAAAAACTCCACTTTCTACTTCTGCTGTTGAGCTACCACCATTTTATTTTCTGTTTCTGAGAGTTTGATTACTTTAGATACCTCATATAAGTGGAATCACGTAGTATTTATCTTGTTATGACAGGCTTATTTTACTCAACATAATGTCTTCAAAGTTCACCCATGTTGTAGTATATGACAGGATTTCCTTCTTTTTTAGTAACTGAGTAATAGACCATCGTATGTACCACACTTTATCTAGCCATCTGATGATGAACATGTAGGTTGCTTCACCTCTTAGTTATTGTGAGTACTACTACAATGAATGTAGCATGTGCAAATACCTTTTTAAGATTTTTTATTTTTTTACATAAATATCCAGAAGTGAAATTGCTTTATCATATGGTAGTTCTGCTTCTAATTCTTTGAGAAACCTCGATACCATTTTCCATATCAGCTGTACCATTTTACATTCCCACTGGCTGTGTTCAAGAGTTCCAATTTCTCCACATCCTCACCAGTACTTGTTTTTTGGTGTGTGTGTATATGCATGTGTGTTACTGTGTTATAGTGGCTATCCTATAGCCAGTACAGGAAATATCATTATGGTTTTGATTTCCATTTCTCTGATGATTAGTGACATCGGCCACTTATATATCTTTTTTTTTTTTGAGAAATATCTATTTAAATCTGTCTTACTTTCTCCCAGCAACTTGAAAGGCTATCCCTGTCCAATTGATCTCTCAAAGAATTCTTGGATAAAATTTAGACCTCATTTCCTCTTTGGATACCTAAAGATGGAAGCACCTTTTCTGTCTTGCTGGCTTCATAAATATCAGTGTTCACACTATGTGGGGACTAATTCCGCACTTTTACACACCTACAGTTCTAAGCCAAAAATAAGATGGAATTATTTGTTTCCTAGGCAACCATTTTATAGAACATGCGTAGCTTTTCTTTGAAGGTGTGCTAAATGGTAACATTTACTATATACTATATTAATTTGTTCACTTTTGAAAAGCAATGGTCTATTAACCAATTGCTTTAGCATGCATAGATTAAGTTAGGCAACTAAACTCTGACCAAATTTTAACTTGTTGGCAAGGAGGCCTGGTGTTCTTTTCTGTGTGAACTCTACATGGAAGATAAAAAAGCAGTGGGGTGTAAGGACAGAAGGAAAAAAAGGCGGGGGGGGGGGGGAGAAAGCAAGGAAGAGAGGGATGGAGGGAGGGAGGAAGAAAAGAGGAAAAGGGAGAGAATTTACTAATGAATACCTACCCATGGGATTGTTACACAGATTAAAGCAAAAATGCTTAGTATGATACTTGGCACTTATTATATGCTCAGTAAATGGCAACATTATATTTTATCTTGTTAAACTAGAAACAGTTACTGCTGTGTCAAAAACATAGGCAAGCACTCAAGTGTTAAATGAATCAGAGAGCACAATCTGCAGTGTGTCTGCGATGGTACATTCAGGCCTGTGGCATCGGTAGAGATAAGGCATTGATAGACGGGGTGAGCAGTCTTCCCTTTGTCAGCCCAAACTGGCATTAGAATGTAGAGATGTACCATCTGGGTGAATTGCACTCCGTTCTTTCAGCTATTTGGCACCTCTTGTCTAGAAGGCTTGATACGCAGTATTTTATATGCAAAACTCTCAATTCTGACATCCTAAAATAAAGATATGATTGTTGATATTTTAAAGATATGAAACAGATGCTCAGAGATTTTAAGTGATCAGATCAAGCTCTCAAGAACTTGGAACCAGAATTCAAACTCAGATCCTTGTTTAACCACCTAGGGATGTAGAAGTCTCCTCCTTTGTTCTTCTCCTTAGGGAGTTTGGTATGGCATTTCCGGAAAAACAAAAGTAGCGGAACAATATTTGATTAAAAGAGCTAGAAAAATCAGGGTATAGCTTATCTCATACACCAAGAAATTTATAATATTCAATACTCCAAACATGAGCAGGACTCAAGCCAAAATTATACATTATTTTGCTGGTACTTTCCCAAAGGCAGCTGTTAATTCTAGGTTCATAACACAATTTGGTAAATACATTTCCTAGTAACTCATGGGGTTACTATTACAAACCTGAAACCTTCCTGGGTTTATGCAGTTGCCTCAGAATCACAGCTGCTACAGAATAGGGTCATGGAGTGCTCCAGGGAAGAGGCATATCTTGTTCCTTTTCTGCCTTCCTCCTCTTCAAAACGAAACCTCAGGAAAGGACACACTAAAACAAGATATGAAAGCTACCCATTAAATGAACTGGCACCCAGACTCCATCTAGTTTTATAAACTGCAAAATTACTATTTTATTTCATTTGCATTTAATTTTTTTTTACTGTGGTAGACTTGCATATTTAAAAAATAACAAATTTTAGTTGTCTTCTTGATGTATTTTTACAACTATCAAAGCATAAATGTTTTCGTTAGTTCAGAACATATTTTCCTTGATCTTTTCCAGAGTTGGGTGCAATCCCTTACAGGCTGATGACATTTCATATGTTTTTATTTAAGGACAGGCTTGGACAAAGGAACTCAACTTTTCCAGCCCTCTCCCTTGGGTAAGAGAAGTAAATGTCTCAGTTGCCTTTGACAGTTTGGACCTAGACTATTAGTGCCATGTTGACAAATAAGATGCTCTGAGAGATTTCAGTTCATTAGGATGTGAATAAAACCAAATATGCTTTTGAGGAAAATGGACCCTGCACTTATAATGCCTTTTTAATAGTGTTTTAACTATTTTAGCTTGGGTGAGGTTTAATGAGGCCAGGCACAGATCGAGAGAGAGAGAAACCAAAAAAGAGTTTTAATAGTGATGGTGCCCACAGTTCTCTGGGGAGACACAGGGTGCCTTGTGAGTCACTTAGGGAAGCATAGGGTCTGGTCCCGAGGCAGAAGGAGAGGAGAAAACTGTGGACCAGGGCCCTTCTTGTGGTTTCTGTGGGTAAGCATGCTTAGGAGTAGTCACTTTGAATAATTTCAGCAGGCTTTGCATAGCGGCTGTCCCTGGTTATCCGGGACCTGGGTTTGGAACAATTAGGGCAGGAGTATAGTAGCCTGGAGTGGGAGAGTCTGGAACGAGATCTGGTCAGTGGGCTCAAGTGGCTACTCAAGTAGAACTGACCGACCTCTAGCAGAGCCTCAATATTGGGTCAACAGTATTAAAAAAAATAAACAACAACAACAAAACTACATTACAAATAGACAGGGAAGAAATTAAGGTACTTGTTTTTTGTTTGTTTGTTGTTGTTTTTTAAATTACTTCTTTTTTATTGAATTCATTGGGATGATATTGGTTAATAAAACCATCCAGGTTTCAAGTGTACAAATCAATAAAACATCATTTGCATACTGCATCGTGTGCTCTCCATCCCAAGTTGTCTCTTTCCAACCCTCTTTTCCTCTTCCACCCCCCACCCCCTTTCTCTCTGGCTGTCACTACATTGCTGTCATGTGTATGTGTCATGTATATTTTGTTGCTATTGACTCTCATACCCCTTACTTTTTGTGTGGATTCAATAATGAAGTTTCGCTGCCACCTGTCCAACAACTCATTTCATTTTCCTCCTGGGTTTAAAGAAAGCTCACGGTTCCCAGCATCCCTTGTGATTCAGTTGAGCCATTTGACTTAATTCCGGACAATAGAATGTAAGTAGAATCGATACACACCACATCCCGGTGTGGTTGAAAATCCTCATCTCCCTTTTCTACTCCACAGACATTTTGACAATATGTATTAAGTAGCAGTGCCACAAAAATAAAAGTTACCTAGATCCTGTAATATGTAGCGAAAAGACACCATTACCTGCCCCTCAGCTCCCAACTGCCCTGCTGTTCCTGCTGACTAACCTAAGGAAACAGTAGGTGTTTGGGAGGTTTAAGGACTTATCTGTCACAGGAACTAGGATTAGTTATGCAAACAATAACTAACTTGTCTGTGGATTTTGAGTCTTTTTCAGAGCAACAACAATTTAATGGGAACATTTAGTTCAAATCTCATAGAATTATTATGCTAATAATATATGATGCTAACACTAACATTCCTACATAGTACCATGCAAACAATACTTTTCTCTGTAAGCTTGGGAAGTTTTCCTTCTCCTTTTTGTTACTATTCTCAATTATAATTCCTTGATTCTGCAGAAATCAGGTTTGAGACAGGAAATTGTTTTCTTGGCCCTAGATGTGGAATTTCCAAAGAACAAGAACTTTTTCTTTTCTTTAATTTTTTCATTTTCTTTTTTTTTCACTCTATGCCAACCCAACCTTTTTCTATCCCACAAAAGCAATAATTAGCATGTATTCACAAATACAGTTTTGTATTATATAATTATACAAAGTGTGTTTATATTTATACACACTTTGATATTGTAGCTTAAGTCATTTCAGGGTCTATTTTATATTTTAACCAGCCTGAGTTAAGGATGTTTGTGGAAAACACTAGAAAGCATCACCTGTAAGATTTTAAAACATGAAGCTAGGAAGACACCACTGCATATTATTTACCAACTGTGGTACCTGTCCTTACTTCCCATGGTTGCCTTTTGGATTATTTAAAAATTATTTAAATAAAATAATTATTTAAACATTATTTTAAAAAATGTTTCTGGGAACATTATGGTGTTTATGCAGAAAATGCCATAATTGATTGATCCTGGTAAAACTAGACAAAGAAATAAAAATGTTGATGATCTCCTCTCATCTAATTTTCCCATTACTCAAAGGTTCTGTGAAGCATAGAGTTCCTTGTGAGATTATATATTTATTCCCCAGATGGTTTATATATGTTATATGGTATACAGTTTTTAAAATATACACACTAGATCACACATGTGATTATATACTGTGTTGGTGAACGTGTGGGGAAGCCAACTTATCTTGAAGGATAAATCTGCACTCATTAGGAAACAGAAGGGGGATAAAATTAAGAACATTTCCCTGCTGAAATATTAACTAGAACAGCCTCTGTGGATATCTGTTGAGGATATGTGTAAAAATTGCAATTGAAGATATTCTTTGGGTATAACCTAGATTCACATTCACAGTTACACACATATACTAAAAGCCAAATATATATGTAACTGGGGAGCAAGTTACCTAGATCCATCAAACTGCAGACTCTGATGCCCACTGAAAGCCTGTGTAATGTTGTGCAGCAGGATCCACAGTGGAGAACTCTATAGGGCTTTTTGTACTTACTGAGTTTCTTTTGTTTTTTTTTTTTTTTAATTGCTGTGTACCTTAACCATTTTATTCTTTGGGGCATCCTCTTTAGGATCACAATTCATCTTGGAATAAACCTGTTCTAATGCCTAATGGACCTCATTCCTTGGATGACATTCTTTTCCTCTACCTTTATGTCTCATTGGTCATATAGAATCCCCACTGAAGCTTCTTGCTAGGATTGAATCTTGTCACGAGCCCCAGAACACAAGTCTCTAATGAAAATTGCCCAACTGTGGCCTTACTATTTCTAGTAGAGGCATACAGGATGTGTGCGTCTTTTCAGAGACCCAGCAGATGATCTGGGACTGGAATGTTTGTATACCTGCTTCAAGGATCATCAGCCACTTCAGTACCCTTATGCACATATCAGACTCCAGAGGCTGATGCCTACTCAAACCCTATATAACTCTGCCAATCTTCTGTGGTCATTGTAGACAGTTATTCTCATTGTACTTACTCCTTGATGCAAACTCTAAACTGGGTCATTTTTCCTAATTTCTAAGAGTTTGCCTCTTGGCTGAGAGAATCCCACTTAGCAAAAGAAAGCAAGTAGACCAAGAAGTAGATAAAGCTGAGAGGATAAGCAGAATAACTGGAGGAGTCAGAAGATATTCATTCTTTATTCTAAAGATAGATTTTGCCCAGTGCCAGGCACTGTGCTGTGTTAGAAATACGGAGGTGAGTAAGCCCTGGTTGCTGTTTTCAAGCACTCAGATATTATTAGAGTAACTTTCATCAAAATTATTTCCAAATCATCATAGAAACTGCCAGAAGCTGCATAACTGATGCTTTTGTGCATGTTTAAACAATCATCACTGGCTACATTGTATTATTATGAGCGGCTCTTTTTGATGATGTCTCTTTGATGCCTTCTGTAAGTAATTACCGCAGGATGGAAGTTGTTTGATAACATTAACTGTAGGCCAGGATGCATCTTAAAGAGGAGAGTGGGCTATTTCAAATTACCTGAAAGGATTTTGCCATATCCCTCCATTGTGATCCTCCTCTCATGTCCCAGTTATATGTGTCTGACATTTAGTATATGCAACTGTGTGTAACTGGAACTTTCCAACATTTCAACACTAGATCTTAGATTTGTGCCACCTGGGTGCTTCCAAAGTACTTTAATGTGCCCTCATGTACCAGCTTGTACATTGCTCTGTCCCAGCATTCATCAGAACCTACTGTCACTGTTTTCTCTCCCACATTCCTAACTGGACTATAGGATTCCCAGAAAATAGGAAAGTTTGAGTATATGGCTTAAAATTAGGGTTGCCAGATTTGGTAAATAAAATTACAGGACACCAGTTAAATTTTAATTTCAGTAAAACAAAAAATAAAGACAAAAAAGTATGTCTCATGAAATACTTGGGACATACTTATATTAGAAAAATGACTCAGTAATCTGAAATGCAAATTTTAACCTGTCTTTCTGTACTGTTTCTGCCAACACTACTTTGAAGATGCCATATAACCTGAAGATTATATAATTCTGTCTTTAAATATTGCCCTGGCTGGTGTCTTAATGGATAGGTGTGGGTCTGCAACCCAAAGGTCGCTGGTTCGATTCCCAGTGAGGGCACATATAACCACGTTGCAAGCTAGGTCTCTAGCCACGTCTATAGCTGGAGGCAGGTAAAAGACAACCAACCATACCTTGATTGCCCTTCTTTCTGAAAGTAATGAATAAAATCTTTAAAAATATTTTAAAAATATTATTTAACAATAAAGAACAAGATTTCATCATTAGCAATAAAACCCAAAAATAATAATACATCAATTCTATTATCAAATACTATAGCCTGGTACTTTACTTTTATATCTACATTTATATATAAAAATAAAAACCATGTATATGTGTGTATATGGAAAATCTGCCCCAAATGTATCAAGCCAATGTTAATATAATTAAAACCATTTGCATGACCAATACTTTCAGGATAGACCTTGTATATCTTACAAACCATTACATTATAAAATTTGTTGGGTTTATTTTAAACCAGAAGTTTTAAGTATTAATTTCAGTTATTCTTTTTCGTGTTCATGCATTCATGGGTTATCAAAGTGAATGAAAGGCAACTTTTCAAATATCACCTCATGTTTTTATTTAGTAAAGATTTGCTAAGCTGCTAAAATGTGAGAGGCAAGTCCTAACCAGGAATGATGCCATGACAGTAAAAAGAAAATAAGCATATTGATCATAATTTTATAGAATTAACATTGGATGATCTAAACAATAAACAGTTAATAACCATACAATATGGATATTTGTGATTATGAAAATTTGTGGAGCTTCAGAAACAAAATAAGTTCAATAAATTCAAACAATAAAGAGTTAATAATTATATAATGTAGATGTCTGTGATTGTAGAACTTGGTAGAACTCTGGGAACACAACAGGAGGTCAAACGTTACGAATGAGGTGGAAATATCAAGGTTATATAAGGAAATCTTTAGTTTTTTTCTGTTATTCGGTCAATGCATTATTTATCTGTTTCCAACTGGAAATTGATTATTCATAATAAAATTCATAAAATGATCAATTAAAAAGAATTGGATTAAAATTTTGAACTAACTATTATGCATCTGGCAACATTGAGAGCTTAAATTAAGATAGAGTCTGTTTATAATAGCAAATGCTAAAGTTTCTAGGGAATTTTCTTAATGATATTGTCCATATTATTTGATGCAGGAGAGCCGTATTTAGAATGTTTTGAATTAAAAAAAAAATAGTTACAGGTTATTAACTTAATCCTCTGAAACACAGCTTATGCCTCCAATATAGTTCTGTTTTCTCACTTGCTCTTTATTGGTGTTAACAGATCCCATATTTCTGTAGAAAAATAATCGGAATTTATATACATTTCATCTGAGAAATAAACATATGGCAATTCTACTCATCTATCTATCTATTTATCTGTCTATCAATCATCTATCTATCTCTGTCTAAAAGTTTAACTTGTAAGCCCTGGCTGATGGCACAGTGGATAAGGTGCTGGCCTGTGAACCCAAAAATCACTGGTTCAATTCCCAACCAGGGCACATAATCAGGTCTCCAGTCAGGTCTCCAGCCAGGTCTCCAGCAATGTCCTTAGCTGGAGGCAGGTGAAAGGCAACCATACATTGATATCTCTCTTGCCCACTCTGCCTGTCTCCCTTCCCCTCTCTCTGAAAATAATAAATGAAATCTTAAAAAAAAATTAAAAATAAAAAAATAAAAGCATAACTTGTAGGGCTCAATGGCTCTTGTTTACCCCTCTTTCCTCCAACTTTTTATTGAGGTAATAATTTATTATCTAAGCTAAAGGCATTTAAGTTAAAGACACTCTTCCCTGGGGTTTCAGGAATGGAGGAAAGATTCTAATTCTAAGATTCTGAAAATAAGTAATGAGACAAGATAAATTTTTTTATTATTTAAAAGACTCATGAGAATAGTCACCATGGAAACGAGACATGAGTCTATGGAACATCCAGAGATCAGAGGAGAGTTCTTCGGCTGAAACACTGAGCCTTAAATTTGGAATGCTGACATTGATTTCAACCCTCATTTGAGGATAACTTCTTCATAAATTATATGATTTATTTTAGATAACACAGTTTTGGGATTTCATAATTTTTGCTAAATTCTACTCTGTGCTATTTTCTTTCTCTTTTTTCTTCTCTCCTTCTTTCTCTTTCACCTTTTTCATCCTCTCTCTCTTTCCCCTTCTTTCTTCATTAATTTCTTTCCTGTTTTTTTTTTTCTAGTTCTTCTTTTTTTCTTTCTTTTTTATCATCTTTTGAGTGAAGATCTAAGATGGGACATGTGAAAGAAAGAAGATTGGAGGAAACTCCCTTGGATTTTCAACACTTAGCATATTACTAAGAACTGAGGAAAATATTACAGCATATCAAAATATATGAGAGCAATAATTGGAAAATAGATTATTTAAATACTCTAAAAATCTGAATGTTCTTGCTAATTCAGAGTGACCTTATAGTTTTAAAAAGTTTTGGCCCTTTTTCAGGATCTCCTTATATAATTACAAACAAATAAAATAGAATAATGCAGTGAAAATAATAATCAGTGTATTTACAAATATAGGAAGTTATTTAGAAACAAGTTAAGGAATTAGAGTACAATTTACACTGGTGTACAATATAAATGCAACTAGATTCTCAGAACCTTGTGGTTATTGCTCTTTGTAACCTCTGTGCTTAGTGCGCTAACTGCTCAATTAACATTTGCCTAAAACATCTAGAGCACACACTCCCACACACACATACATGCACATACATAATTTTAAAAAATTAAATATAAAATGTAAAAAATGAAAGGCTACTTTATTTTGAAGATATTAGACAATAAAGTAAGTGGTTTTCATTTTCATTAAAAAAATAAAACCCTGAATTAATATTTTGAACACTGTCATTCTTTCCTGAATATATTTTCATAACATGAATTGCTAATATAACTTTATTTTACTGTTATTTTTATTTTTGAAATTCAGTGATACTTGTTTGAGATTTTATAATAAAATATTTTATTTCAGAATATATGAATCAAGTATTTCAGTATTTGCAATTTACACAATTTATGTCAAAGGGTAGAAGTATTTATGGAGATAAGAGACCATGTAACATAATAAAAATAACACAAGTTTAGGGTTTCAGGATGTTATTTTCCTTTTTGGAGTTGCTATTTTAAACTTGAGAGATAAGGCAAGCTATTTCACTTCTCTGGGTTTTACCATCTACTTCTCACAATTGGTATGAAGAATATTTGGAGACATCTATGTTTCTTATATAAAGTATGTATTTAAAATATTTATATTTGTCTTTCACTGACTGACTTATTTCACTAAACAGTATTTTCCAGTTCCATCTATGTTGTCACAAAAGGTAGGAGTTTTTTCTTTCTCCTGCTGTGTAGTATCCCTTTGTGTAATTGTATCAATGTTTTTTGATCCACTCATCCACTGATGGGCACTTAGGCTGTTTCCAGTATCTGGCTATTGTAAATAGTGCTGCTATGAACACAGGGGTACATAGGTTCTTCGGGGTATAATCCTAGCAGTGGAATTGCTGGGTCAAAAGGAAGTTCCATTTTTAGTTTTTGAGGAAATTCCATACTGTTTTCCACAGTGACTGCACTAGTCTGCATTCCCACCAACAATGTACCAGGGTTCCCTTTACAATACCATGTGATCTCACCCAATATAGGACACTAATGAACAAAACAAACAAGCAAAACAGAACCAGAAACATGGAAACAAGGAACAGACTTGCAATATGCATAGGGGAAGGAGGAAGGAGGAGGAGGAGGAGAAAGAAGCAAAGAAAGGGAATGGTTTAATCAAGGAACTAGCATGGATGACCTGACCCATGGACATGGACAACATGTGTGATTGACTATGGGAGGGTGGAGCAGGGGAGAGCAGGGTTTGGAATATTGTCTACACATTAGAACTATCTGTGAAGCTCTTTAAAACACTAATTTCCTGGGTACCCACCTGCTCAGCAGTTCTAAAAGCTCTACTATATGACAATAATACGTAGCTCAAATTCAGAATTCCTAAAAAGAGAAAGTCTATAAATCTGAACCCATTTAAGCCTGTTTCAGAATGTAGCTTATGGGAATTTGGATTGATTGATAGAATGTATTAATTTATGAAATTACTGTATGTTTGATATGTTTGTTTGGTATCCACTATATGCTAGGTACAAGGAATGTATAAAAATATGCTACCTACCTTGCACAAGTTTTTATTCTATCAGAGAATGTAGGAACCTAAATGAATTATTATGCCTTAATATTATACATCTTATGCTCAGGCTTTTTAGCACAGTTCTGCTAGAACAACTAGAACAAAGAAATGGTGGGTAATCCTTCAAGAGGTTTGGGCAGTATTTCATTGGAGCTGATCTTGAAGGATGAATATCCACTCATGAGGAAAAGAGGAAGATAAAAATAAGAGCCTTTTCAAGAAGTTATTTTTTTAATACAAAGCCATTATAAAAATACATAGTATGTTAGGCAAAGACAACCTGGTAATGAAGAGATTAGAAAAGAGGATGGGGCCAAGCAAGGAGGAGACCCAGGTGCCATACTTCAGATTTTGAACTCCGTCCTATGAGCATTATAGAAATGAGAGTACATATTAATTGAGCCAGGGAAATATTAGTAGTAAGACCTTCTACTTTTTTTTTTGAGTGTCCTAAAGATATCCATTCCAATATGATTAAAAAAGCCAAATGTTTCATCGTTCTTTGGGTTATCAGGTTCAATTTAATTACTGGAAGCTTTTTAAGGTGAAAGATGATTGGATCTAAAATGCTTACTAAATTATTATATGTGAATAATAGCTATCATGGCATAATAATTATGTGCAAGGCATTTTTGTGAGGAGTAGTTAACTCCTTTACAAGTAGCAAAGACCTATATGATACTTACGTTTACTCTCTATGTATTTTATAGATAAGGCAACGAAGGCACAGAAAGGTTAAATAATTAGTATATACACAACTAGTAAGCAGCACGACCAAGAGTTAAATCATGGAGATTGTGTTTATTCATGTGGTGCATAGCTTTCATCTATAATAATTATAACTAACAATGTGTTGAGTGCTTGTCACGTGCTAAGCTTTGTGCTTAATGAATATGAACTGATTAAGTCTTCACAACTAACTTATGGAACTAGTAATTTCCCTGCTTTACAGCTAAGGGAGTTAAGAAACAAAATTGAGTGCTTTATTACTTCAACTGTAGCATTGGGGCTCTTGGTCCATCAGTCAGAGTTCTTGATAGATCCATGGTCTAGCATAGCTCAAAATCCCTGTTAAATCTTGGAGAGACATAAAAACCAAGTGTTTAGTAACATAAAAAGGCATCTGTTCATCAATTTTCAAGTTTTTGGCATTGCACCAAACACTACATAAATTATTGACGTTAGCTCAATGAACTACAAAGAAAAGGGACCATTGGAAAACCACAGAAATCTCCTAAATCACTACAATGAATGTTAACTATGATGTTAGATTTTAGGTGATTGAGTTAAGACTTTATAATTAGCAATGTATTATATATAGTTGCAATAGCTGTATCTGTACTATTGAGAGCACGATTGTCTCTTATGTACACAGTGCAAAGTTTCCAGGGATTCTATTAAGCAATGATTTCAAGACTCTGTTGTCAAGGATATAATCCTTTATATAACCTTACTTGGTCACTGAAATGCAAAACAGAATGCTGCTGCCATTATATTTAATCTTTTTTTGATTGTAGATGAAAAAGAAATCACTTCCTTTGCCAAAAGTATTAACTAAGAATTACAAGATCTTGTCCTGCAATTTACAAAGAGATTAGCTCTACCAGACTAGAAGGTAGTTTTTAAATTTTAAGTGTCCAGAATAGTAGACCTTAAACCCCAAACTATAAATTCAGAGCCCTGCACATTCCAACATGCAGGATATAAATAACTGGAAATAAAAAGAAATGAATTCTCATTCCTATCATTACCATCTCCAAATACCACATACTTACTACATTTTAGAGGCTCAGCAATGCTTCACACTCATTATTGCTTATGTTAATGGTAACTGCACTAGATTGATACCATTATCAGTGTTTTGCAGAAGGAAAATAAGTTTCTAATCAATAGGAAAATAGAATTCAGGGATGAAGTTTCTTTTGTTACTTATGATCATATTAATCCAAAGTCATTATCAAAATTCTTACCTACACATGGTATTATTATACTGAAATAATAGATCCAGATTGTGAGGGAATCTGAGAAAGAATAGAACCATGTTTTGCCCATGATCTCTATAATACTTTTATAGTTTGCAAAGTGGTTTTATATACAAGTATAACCAAGAATATTAGGTATTTCCCATTTTCCCATTTCCATAGAAGGAAATGAGGTTTTGAGGCTCAGTAGCTTATTCAGGTTCCCTAGTCAAGTAGGAGCAAGAGCCAGTTTTCAAATGCCTATCTGTTCGGTTTGAAATCCAGTAGGTACTATGATTTACTCTTTAAGTTGAGGCTTAAAGTCTAACTGAATCTGGGTATTCACTCTGGGCTGTCAGGGAATTGCTCTGTCTATTGTGGTAACAGCATTAAGCACGATCAAGGGTCACAGAATGAAGATGAGTATCTCTAGATCTTTGCCACATGGTTGGTCAGGGCTTCATCCTGGAAAACAGTGATAGAAGTACTTGTGGTTTCCCAAGTACTGAGAAGATAAAGCTCTTTAATTATTGCATTTTTACCCAGTAGCATGGCAAATTGAAAACTTCCCAAGCCATATTCAAAATCTATCCTGCTTGGATAATAAGACAATAAGTGACACCCAACCCATAAATAACTTCTTTGAATTAAATTTCCATGTTATGCCTGGAACTTGGATTGAAGTTTTAAACAAAGCCATGTAATGCAAAAATGGTTTATATTTTTGCTGTAAATTTCTTGTTAAGACATTGAATTTTTAAGGCCCATTTATAAAAGTTTCTAGGTAATAATATTAGGTTTTAGTAACAGTAGTAATGATAAGTAGGCAAGGCATTTTCCCTCATAAATGTTTTCTGCTAGATCACAGGTACTAACTACATTAGTCAAAATAACTTACATGTTTGTCACCTTTTTCTGCATGATTTTAGTTTTCTATTTCTAATGACTTTTTTAAAAATTCTTATTTCTAATGACTTTTATGTATACAATTGCCTCATTCACATTTAGAAAGTAGGCAAATTATTAAATCAAATCAGATTAAGTAACAACCTCTATTTTGTAAGTAAGTGGACTGAGATACTGAGAAAGTTTTCCAAGCTCCACTTAATTGACACCAGTGTCTTTGCAGTTTCTATAACATGGCAAGTGTTCTCCTGCCTCAGGAGTCCCAGCTGCTGTTCCCTATGCCTGCAACCCACTCCCTTTCTTCCCTCCCTTTGGTTAATCATCCCTTCCCAACCCCAACCCACACAACACAAACACACACACACCATTCTTCGCATAGTTAACTCTTTTGGATCTTTACCAAATATTACTGTCTCAGAGAGATTTAGTTTTTTACTGTCCTATACAAGCAGGATGCCCAGGATCCTCCAAATGCTCTTATTTATAATTTATCTTGTTCAACTCTTTATTACACCTCCTACAAGTTGCACCACATGTTATGTCCCTTGCTTGTCTTTATTTACCTTTGTACTCCCAATACCGAGCCATGACTGGCATATGGTAGTTTAATAAATATCTAATAAGTAGCATCAATAAACCCATATGCACTCACACACACACATACCTAATAGCTATAGGTTTTCTCAGATCAAGCCAGTATTTATTTTGTTCATCATTTTGTTGAAGTTCTTGATTGGTAACTGGAAAAATAAAAATGCTTGATGAAGTCGTCATTACATGAGTAAAAAATTTCCTTCAGAGAACTTATTTGAAAAAAACACACATAAATCTGTTATTTGATGGGTTCAGATAACTGTACAGTTGCAAACCTTATTCAGTGCTGCAATAGGCCTCTTGGATCTAACATATGAGTTGGATAAGCCTAAGAAGCACAAATGCAAAAACAGTGTAAGAGCTATGTAAGAGTGTCCAGGTTGGAAAAAAATGCTGTCACTCACTAGTTTCACACATCTCCTGCAAACATTCACAGGATTTATTGTGAGTGAACCCAATTAGGAAAATAAAGGGCAACATGCCTGTAACATGTATACCTCTGTTCTCATAAATATTTATGTAGCCCTGGCTGGTGGCTCAGTGGATTGGTGCCGGCCTGCGAACCCAAAGGTTGCTGGCTTGATTCCCAGCCAGGGCACATAACCAGGTTGCAAGCCAGGTCTCCAGTCAGGTCCTTAGCTAGAGGCAGGTGAAAGGCAACTATACAAA
Source organism: Noctilio leporinus (assembly GCA_004026585.1). Lineage (NCBI taxonomy): Eukaryota > Metazoa > Chordata > Mammalia > Chiroptera > Noctilionidae > Noctilio > Noctilio leporinus. The sequence goes on along the minus strand of PVIW01001418.1, from coordinate 280,675 downwards.
AAAAAAAAAAAAAAATTTAAACATTCAAATGTATTTATTGAGTAATTTCTATGTGCCAGAATTTTCTTCCCAGTATTTGGAATATATCAGTAAAACAAAGATTCCTTTCCTTGGGGAGTTTACATTCTGATGGTCAAGAGAACAGACAGACAATAAACAATAATCAAAACAGGTGAATGAATTACATAATATATTGGGCTGTATTAAGAGATATGGATGAAATAGTGTTAAGTAAAAGGGGTCAGGAGCACTAAGATCATGAAGTATAAAAGTTTACAGTGTGTAGTCTTGGAAGGTGTGTTTAGGGAGGTAGATTTTAGCAATGATTTGAAGGAGAGGAGTTGGCCCAAGGATTACTTGGGAACAGAGTACTCCATGTAGAAGAAACAGCTAATGCAAAGACCTTAGATTGACACATGTTAGTCATGTATAAGAAATAGCAAGGGAGTCCTGGTGGCTGGAATAGAATGAGCAAAGGGGAAGAATACCAGGAAATGAGGTCGGAAAGGTGATAGAGTGGAGACAGGTTAGGTAAAGTAATAGTGAAGACTGAGGCTTTACTCTGAGAGAAGTGGAAAGCTCCAGGAAAGCTTTGATTACGCAAACTTCTTAAAATGAACACTCTTGCCACTGTGTTGACTATAACCTGTAGAGAAAAAGTGAAGAAGCTGAAGGACTAGTTGGAAGCTATGGCTGTAACCAGGTAAAAGCTGAAGTGGTTTGATCCAACATGGTATCTGTGAAGGTGGCTAGAAGCAGGATTCTGGATTTATTTTGAAGGTGAGAGAAAGAAAGGAATTGATGAAGATTCCAAGTTTTAAACTTAATCAATTTTTTTTTTTTTTTTTTAGTAAAAATAACTTTTTCTTTCATCTTTCACAGGAACAATATTTTGGTTCATAGATCATCTTATGGCAAAAATCATACGCTTGAGCAATTTAGAATCAGAACTTACTTTAGGAACTTTGTTGTTTCTATGCTCCTTTTAATTTTAATTTTACCTAATTCAGCACTTTACAATTATGAAGTAAATCTATATTGTAAAATGTCACTGAGTAATTTATGATTATATAATTTTATTTTCCTTCTCATCTGAAAATATCACTGCTATATTACATAGGGAATGTTTTTTGCATTTTAGCTTTTAGAGCACAGGAAGTGGATGTCTTGGTAAACAATGTATTATTACTTTGTGGAGTACTTTATCATTTCTGACATGCTTTGACATGTTTCACCTCATCCTAACCTGTCCATAATACTGGGAGACAGCAGGGAAGGAAAAATATGTAGGAAATTGAAGACTTTTAACCACTAAGTGGCCACCATGAGGAACCCCTTAGCTAAACTGAGCCCACTCACTTGTGTACTTTGAGTCTGTGCCAACAGTGAAGAAGGGTGGGGAACTTAGTGTGTCCTATGATAACGATGATAACAAAGGCTCAAATCTATGACCTTGTCTTTATTATCAATGCCTCATCCGATTGAACTAATCAATCATTTTACATGTAAGACAATTGCATTTCCATCATCATCTTGCCATTAGATTCCCTGTATTTTCCTCAGAACTCTTAGCTATTATTTTTAAAAAATTTTCTCCTCTGTACCACCATATATCTCATCTTTCTTATTCAGGAAGGTCAACCACAGCATTGCTGGCTTCTCTACAAAGTAGTAAAGCTTGCTTTGTGGACTGCAATAAAAGAATCTCAAAAATTAGTGCCATCATCAGAGTACACATGACAATAAAGAGAAGAAAGATGCCCCTGTAAAGATCAACAAGGCGTAGTAGATACTTACCTTTTTCTTGTTCTGGTTGAATCCTGAAGCTATCAAGGAACAATTTGCCTTGTTTTCAAGGGTGTGGTGGGAAATCTACAGCAGTACTGGGTGCATCAGGGCCAACATCCTCAGCTTATGTGTCTTCATCTTTGCATTTTCCATCCAACTGCTGCAATACTCAGCGCCCAAAATTGAGTTAGGGAAGTATGGTAGATGATAGGTATTAAAATAATCACATTGCTGCCATGCCTTTCTTTTCTTTAAATTTAGCCATGCTATTAATTTATACCAATCTCTTTTTCAGAGGCAGAAATGACTTTAGAATTTAAAGATAAACTCAGCACATGCACGCTCGCGCGCGTGCACACACACACACACACACACACAATCTTGGTGAGTGATAGGGGTGGTGGGAGAAGGGAAGCAAAGTCATAGTAAAAGATATTTAACTGCTTTGGAGGAAGAAATTTTAATGGATGTAGAAAGAATCATTTGTAAGAAGTGCAGACATGCAAAATAGCATTATTAATAAGTAATGCCATTAAAGAGACTGTTCTTTCTAACCACTCACACCTCTGAATGTGGATTCCCGACCTCCTGATTTTCTCTACCCTCCAGCCTTGAAGCCCCTTCTCCCAAACATTGTCAGGGGTTTAAGTGGCATCGTCAAAGAGAAGCTCATTATCTACCTGCTCCCGCAGCTTCTCTCTGAGTGACACACCACCCACGCCTCCCCACACAGCTCTTCCGCGGCCCTGGAGGGAAGCTGAGGAGCTGCAGAGGGAGCCTGAAGCTACCCTCGCCTGAACCCCAAGACTGTGAGGCTGCAAGACACTTGTCACCCACTGAGTCTGTGCCCTGCTCGTTCTACCGCCCCCCGCCGCGCGCTGCAGGAGCAGGAGCCAGCCCTGCGCTGCGCTCCCAGCTGCGTCTGCTGAGTGCGGCACGTGCTCCAGGCGCTGGCGCGGGAGAACGAGCGCCGCCGCCGGGGCCCGGAGCCGCTACGCCCGCTGCCACCGCTGCCTCCACCGCCGCCACTAGCGCTCCAGCTGCGGGCAAGGCCGCTAACGGAGCGCAGGAAGCCCGGGAGGAGCGGCTGGCTGGGGGCGCCAGGCTCAGGGCGCGCATCTGGTAAGCGCAGCGCGTTTTTCTTTCTTTCAGCTCTAGGGTCACCAAGGATGTAGGATACCGCCGGAGCCCCTCCCCCAGCACAGGGCAGGAAAGCATTCATTCAAGGGGCGGGAGCTCGGGCGAAAGAACCCAGGAGGGCAGGTGGTGGGCAGGTGGAGAACTGGTGGAGCCAGGGACGCTACGAGGTCCTGCAAGTTTAGAAAAGTCACCCTGCAAGGACGTGTGCTGTGCGAATCAGGCATGAATTCCTAGTCAGGAGCCCAGGCATCGCGGCGTAGCTCCAGTGAGAGGTTTATGAAGATTATTTTGCTGTTAGTTGCCTGAGTGAGGGATTTAAGTGGTCTCGTTTCCATAGAAAACGAACTAAAAAAAATCTAAGAGGAGAAAACAAATAGAGATTTGAAGCAAAGGACGAATTTGGGCACCACTCTTTCACTCTCATACCGATGCATGTGCACAAAGGGGTGCGTTTATCAAGGGAGTGGGCTTCACTATCTTTGTAGCCATTAGGTGTTTGGGGGACTATAAAAGCATTTGCTGTTGCTTTACCCCGAAAAGGGGCAGCAAAAAAGGGTCATTGTTGGGCATGAATGACAGTGTTCCATTTCCAAAATGACACTTCCATGATTACACTACCGAGAGGAAGAGATTTTCTAGAACAGGGGGCCATTTTAAGGGGGTCCACATGCAACTCTGGACCTTGAAGCTGAAGTTCATGTACAAAAAGTGGGGTTAGGAAGGCATCCTTACTCTGGGTTCCTTTAAGGAACTTTGGCAAAGGATGGGGTCAGAGCGAGGTCTGTGGGAGAGAGAGGGAGAAGGGAGCTGAATGTAACTAAATGGGCTGTGTGAGGAGGAAGAAGAGGCGGGAGCCTGGAAGTCAGGTTTGGTATCACTGTGTTCATTCCGTTCCACCCTGGCTAGTCACTGGGCTGGTCCTTAGGGAAATGGGTGACCTTGAACAAGTTCCCTAACCTTTGTGTATTCAATTTCCCCATCTGCAAAATGTAGAGATTTTTCTGGGCTTTGGATCACTAAGATCCCATGCAGTAGTGTCCATCTATGACTGTGTGTTTGGGGCTCTGCATTCAAGAAAGGAAGACCACTCAGAAAAATCCAGATTGTGGAAGCTTCAGGTCCTCCCCTCAACCAAAGTATCAAAGGCATTTGCAAGCTCCCGGCTGTGCATCTGGTGTAATGCCTGTTGGGAGATGCACAGAAATGGATGAGCAGGACAGTCAGATACCTAGCTGATAGCCAAGGGAACCTGGAGTTCTGGATGCTATTGAGAGGTTCAGATTCACTGAGCCGAAAGTCACATGCTTCCTTTTTAAAGGTAGCAATTAAAGAAGGAGGTGTGGTGGCAAGAGGAGAAGTCCTGTTAATTTGACGGTTTGGGAAATTGGCATCAATTCTAACACAAGGAAAATGAGTGGAGTTCCACTTCAAAGTCTGGGCACTAAGGAGAGCAGGAAGAAGGTTTTAGAGTGAGGTCTGAGAAGACTGTGATTTGGGTAAAGGGGTTAGGAGGGAGAAACGAATGGATCTCCTTCTGAGACAAGGGTTGCTAGATTCCTAGGAGGCACCTGGCATCTGTCCGGTGTCCTTGACACCTCTGGCACTTGTCTGAAGAGGAAACAGGTGCCCCTTCCCCCTCAGTACAAGTTCATTCTTAGAACTTAGGGATCTGCCCCTCCAGGTGTTGAGATATGAAGGTGCACAAGGGAAAGCTCAAGTCCTAGGGGTGTCTCCCCAATCCCCCTCTATGTGAGCATCTGGTGGTGGAGCTGGTTTACCTTATCCGGATTCAACCCGAAGAAGTCTGTGTTCCTAAAGGAACTCACTGTGCCACTTGGTGGCACCAAAAAGTTGCACTGAGAACTCTGTTCTCTATAAATACAAACTACCACCCCTCCCTCCTCCGCAATCTCCCCTTCCCCCTTCCCCCCTTTCTCAGTAGCAGGGACATTGCTGCACACACCGCCCTCAGCTCTGCTGTTCTGCGCTCACTGAGCGCAGGAGATGAGCTTAAGATCATCTTGGGGGGAACCCGGGACTGGAGAGGCCGGCTCTGCCCCACTGATCTGCAGGGCCCAACTTTATGGGGGGCTAGCTAGACCTCATCTCACTGCCCGCTGCACAGCCAACAGGGGGGTAAGCTTGCTAAGTGTCTGTGTGCCCAGAAGTCCCTGGGGTGGGAAGGATGTAGCAGCTCTCAGCTTTCGGGGTAGCTCACAGTTTGGTTTGGGGGAATGGGGTGAGGGTGGGGCAGGGGTGGCCAGAACCTGGAGATGGAAGTCTGTTCCATTTGCCAGCGGCCTTAGTTAAACCTGTTGGGAGAAAAGGTGAGAGCGATAGGGTAAAGGAGGGAACAGCTGCAAGGGTTGAGAAAGGAATTCTGCATGCCTTCAGATCCGAGTTCCGGCTCCTTAAGGCCAGGTGCGCATATTTAGAATGCACGCTGAGCTTCCCCAATCCACCCGAGGGATCAGAATTGAAAGAAGCACAGGTAGAGCGGGGAAGAAAAGGAGGGTCGCTTCCGGGCTCGGTCAGCGGCCCCTACCTTGGCGACTGCTGCAGAAGAGTGGGGACAGCGGGTGGTGCTGAAAGCACAGGTCTTTGAGTCTAGCGAGCCTCTTTCTAAAGCTCAGTCTGCGCCCTCCTGCTTTTTCCTCCTCCGTGGATGTATCTGTCCCTTTGGACGCGAAGCCTGCCAGTTATCCTGGAGTGGCAGCATGAGCGGCATGGCAAGGAGGGTGCCCGGGCTACAGCAACTTGGGGGAAGAACCCCGGGCAGGCCGGCGAGCTAGCCCGTGACCGGCGCCTAACCCTGCACTTGGGACCGCGCGGAAGGACATGAAGAGTCTGCCTGGAGGGCTCTTGGAACTGGTCCGGGAATTTCCGACAGCCCCCATTTCCCTCCGGAGCAGGAGCAGGTGCTGTGGGGAAGGGAGATTGAGAAGAGGTTAACAAGCTATAGTGCTTATTTAGGCACAATCTTTGGTGCCGCCTCAGCTGAACGGTATGTAAGCTTGAGTAGCCAGGCAGATAGAGTCTGCAACTCGTTACTTGCCACTAAGAAATTGACACAGGCTAGTGGGAAGGCAGAGTGTCCCTTCCACCTTCTTCTTCGTTCCCTACATGTTGACTTATTGTTCTGAGTCCCTAGAGACTGAGCTGGAGCTAATCTGTATCCTTAATGCTGGCTACTGCCCATGTGAGGCAGCCAAGGGAGCATTGCCTTATACTGTGTGCAGCCCCTTTACCCAGTGGGAATGAGCCAAGTTTTTATGTGGAATCCTATCAGTTATACAACATGCTAGACATTCTTTTGAGTATTGGAGTATTTGGGCATGCTACCTCTTGTTAGGTGTGCGTTATGGTCTTCATTTCCCTCATGGTACGCAGGAAATTTTCTTCTTTAATTTCTATATCTATTTAAACATGCCTTTAAGAATCACTTATGGCAACTTCTGTCCTTTATGGGTGTGATTTCTGTTTACAAACTATCTTTTTTCGGGCACTTGAAAATACTGCTTCCTAAACTCATCAGGTTACAGCGCACATCCTACAAAGTCTCTAGCCTTCTCCAGAGGAAACCTCTTCAGCACTCCGGACAGATCCTTCAAGGTTTGTTAGGAGAAGAATGTGACTAGAACACTTTCTGCCTAACGGCTTCTTTCAAGAGAAAAGCTTTCCCTAGTCATTTACACTCTGCGTGGCAAAATATATCATTTAGGTATTTTTATTTCACCCCCTAGGTCTCTGCTATCACATGGCAATATTTTCGTTGTGGGCTATGTTCAAAAACAAGTCAAACTCTTCAGTGTTTATTAATGGGAATATTGAGATTATTTGAAGAATGGGTCTGGTGGTATTTGTAGAACCCAAGTACTTCCAGAGCTTTTCAATTTGTTTCCATAGGCAGATGCAGGCCTCTATCATCACTTTATAGTCCACATTATTGGCATGATGACAAACACCAAGGTAAAAATGGAAAAATTCATTCATAGGTTCTACATCCAACCAGCACAAGGATATTTAACTATATACAGTTTTTAGGTTTTACCCTAATTATTGGCATTGTTGTGTTTCAGTTCAATAATTTGTCTCAAATATACTTTCCTGGCTAAAGAATATTAATAATTCCAAGTTTAAAATTTTTCTTCAAAAACACATTGGAGATTTTATAGTATTGTCATTATGTTATATTGTAGGTAGAAAATTAAATTAATAATAAGGGTAGATGAAATTGCAGGTAAAAAATATAACCATGAAAAATATTGTGCTTATTTGTACACCATTTTATCCCAGGGTTTTCATCCTAACTGGATGAAGAAAGAGACACATCTCACTTCTTCTCCTTATATTTTGCCATGTTATTTTAGTAGACAGAATATAAACTACTTTTATGAATAGATATATATTTATATATTGTGATATGCTAAAGTTAATCACTGTATGAAGCTTGAATACACTGAAGGCATATTACAAAGCAAGAATGTTCTAGAATTCATAAAGGTGTGTTATTTTTTAATATTTAGAGAAATATTAATCCTAGTCCTGAGACAACATTTAGTCATCAGTTTCATTAATGAATAGAGCTTAGAAGAACATAAGACAATTGGAACATCTAAAATAATACTTTTTAGTTCATGTTGTGCTTGTACAATCAAAGAAAACAGTTAAATTTTGATTTTAAAATTTTAACTATTTGTAAATGAGACAATATCTTCTTTATATTACTTTATCTCGGTTAAAATGTAGTCCTAAAATACATTGTGCCATTGTCTTCATTTCCTTCAAATTTAGAGGAAAGAGAAAAAATACAGATTTTACTAGTTCTAATCCTGTTTGAGTAATATATACTTTCAGTCAAAAGGGGAACCAAGCACAAGGCTCACCCTTCTGTAATAACTATAATTTATTGAGTGCTTTAGGCACATGCCAAGCTCTAGACATGTTATTTAATCCTCACAACCAATATACAAGGTGATATGTGGCCATACTTTTATGTTGTTACGCAGTTTTTTTCCTTTACATTGTCACATAACGAGGAAATGGAAAGAATATACATACCTGGTTTTTTTTGGAACTCAAACTTACCTTACTCCATTACATTAGATAACTTTATGATGTGGCTAAATATCATGAAATTGTTTTATTGTGGTTTCCAGTGAGTTGTGGTATGGTTGAGAGTGCAGACACTTGCACAAGATTGCCCAAGTTTGAACGCCAGCTTGGTGGCTTATAGCTTGTGACCTTGGACAAGTGAACTTCATTTTGCTCTGCCTGTGTTTCCTCATTTGTAAACTGGAAGATAGCTTGTAACACTATTAGCCTCATTGAGTGATTATGATGAATTAATTGCACAAATTTAAGTAAAGTGCCCAACCCACAGTGAACAATATAGAAATAGTTGTGATAGCTATTAATCCCACTTAGGCCTTTGGATATGAAGTGATTCCTAGTTTTTTCATGTTGTTGAAATTAATTTTGTCAACAAGTCTATGTGTTGGTACATAATTGAATCCTCAAATATCTTCTTTTATTTTGGTCAAACTATTCAATAAATTAACAGTAAGTGTTATCTACATAAAACTAATGATTAGTTACCACAATAAATTTGGTAATAGACCCCTAGCTTTAAGTGTTGCAGCAGAAATGTTCTGAGAAAACTTAAAAGCTTATAATCATAGTGGCACTAGTAAGCCTATTAATATTTACAATATTTAACAGAGGAATAATTAAAAAATGTTTTTAGCAAACCAGCTTATCTTAGTGCACAGTAATATAGTGGAACCCTTTAAAGATTCCAAAGAAAAGTAAATATTATAATGTTATATTACTTAAAAAATAAAATTGAGGTTTTGTGAAACCAACTTACAAATTACTATATAAAGTTATTCTTATGTTAAAATTATAATGTACTTTGCACTTCATATTAAAAACAGCCTTTGAGATAGTGAAGTATAGGATACTCTTTTCACCGTCATTTATTGTAGTTTGTGGGTAATCAGAGCTATGCTTATTTAATGTAAGGCAGTACTATCCTTGACACTCACAGTCCACTCTGTACTTCTCAAATTGAAATTGCAGCTAGAAGCAAGATAGATACAAAGTAAAGAAGGAATATGACAAGTTTATTTCAAACTGTTTTCCTGAGAAAACAATTGCAGGAAAAGACTTGATAGAGCTGACTTATCCAAATGATTCGCTCTTAGCTGTGCTTCTTTTTGATGATTATGTAGACCTTACCAGAATGAGCTTCATGTGAATCAGTGGTTTTCAGCTGGGGATGACTTTGACCTACAGGGAACATTTTTATTCATCACAGCTAGAGGAGATGTATGCTGTTGGCTTATGGAGGTCAGAGAGGCTGCTCAACATCCTACAATGCTCCGAGCAGCAGCCCTTCACCCCCTAGAGTTATGTTGAGAAACCCTGATCTAAATGCTTTTAAGAAACTAAGATTTATTTGGTTTGTTTGTCTTCTGAATGTAGCTGATTGGCATTACATAAGAATTTGAGGGAAAACAAAGTCTCCAGGATATTTTGTAATCAATGCATAAGGTTTCACAAAATAACCTGTTTGATTCTATGGGAGATGTTATTATTTGACTATGATGACTTTGGAGCCAGGAAAGTCGGTTTCATCTGACTCTGCCATTTATTATAGATAGGAGAGTTGTGTTGAGATTCTTCACCTCTAAACCTCAATTTCTAGGGACGTTAAATATAGGTAATGATCGTACCAATCTCACAGGGTCATTGTGAATCTTACATTAAAATAATGTTTATGCAGTACATTATTTAGCTTTAGGTAGACATTCACTAAGTATTAGATGTTGATAAGTAACTAGAGATTGAGTTAGAAATACAAAACCACATATTCAGGCACCTGATGATAGGTAATATAATATGCACAGTAATGCTTTGCAGTTTTTAGAGGTATGCCATAAATAACAAGAAAGCAGCTGAAGGCTGCAAAATGGGAAGAAGGCTATAATCCCTGCTTGATAATTAAATTGAGACTAGTTAACAGTGGATTACATCATTTTTATTGCTTTGCTGTACAAGGCTGTTTTAGGCCTTCATGGACTACTAAACTGATATTTTAAAAATGATTTACAATGTTATAGTGAGCATTATTCTATTGCCAGCATCTTTTAATTAATGCATAAAAGTACAGATTTCTTTTTCATACAATATTATTTAAGATCCTTTTTCGGCGTTAGGCATTTTCAGTTAAAATATGGCCTGTTTTTTCTCCTGGACTAAATGGAGTGGGTGCTGGATTTTCTTGTTTACCGGGTCACAGATGTGTACTTGAGATAGCTGCAACAATCGGGCTTTCTTCAGACTATAAAGGTCCCCATATTATTGTATTTCCGAGTATCTCTTATCTATGGCATGTGCTTGTTCTTAGGAAATATCAAAGGCATCCATGGCATACGTAGTATTGATACCCCTTGTGATGAGGCTATTGCTTGGGCAGCAGGGGTCATTTTAATGTTGATGTCCTGAGCTGTGTGATTTGCGTGTGTGGGGATTAAGTTATATAAGAGACATCTGTGCCAGAAAGATGGTCAGTGTTTGAAAAGATTGTTGAAAACAAAAGATAACTGTGATCTGTGAATCCAGTTACAATAGAAGTTGTATATTGTAACTCTGTGCTCCAGTATTTCTTCTTTATATTCATTTAGGATACAGTATGAGACCTGAGACAAAATACTTTTATATACTTAAGTATATGCCTGTTGTTTTCTATAATGGGGTAGTGATTAATTTTTTATGCTATGAACCCAGAAATATAAAATGGAATAAAGAAGTTCAGTACTTCTGAACATAGGACCTAGAAACAGTGTATCATATAAGTTGCACTGTTTGTATTAACTCTCATCATTTTCCATTCTTGATTAAATAAAAGTCTTAATATTATTAGATTGTGTATCTATAACATTTTGAAGGTTTATCATTTGTATCAGTACTTGTCAATTATCTGTAGCATAAACCTGATTTATTTTTTCTACCAACCTATAATCCCTGCCACCCCAGAGTTATAACCTAAGCAAATAATTTATTCTTTTTTGAGATTCAGCTTCCTCGTATATGAAATGGGGATAATCAGGCTTTCTTACCATAATTTTGTTTTAGGTTGAAGTAAAATTCATGGAAAAAGAGTCTGTACACTGGAAATAAAGTAATACATATTATTATTTCCCTTCCTTTTCCCCCTACCATATCCATATTAAATAAACCAATGAAGCTGGTGGTGACATAGCTAAGGAGAAATGGCTTAACCTTGAACCATATATAAAAGCAAGAAAGAGCAGGTCTTCATGGAAAGAACATTGTGTGGTACCCAGAATTGATGAGATAAAGGAGAAAGGACTGAGAGTGAAGTTAATTCCACCTTTTAACATCTAAATTGATAAATTATGACATGTGAAAACATTTATGACAGCAATATCATGCATTTGTCTCATAAAAACACTTATAAACATAAGAAAAACAGTTTATGAAAGTAAAACAATCTGTAAGCAATATAAATATCTAACAATAAGAGATGATTAAATAAGTTTTGGTTCACTCATGTAAATGAATACTAGGCAACTATCAAAAAGAAATAGATTTTATAAGTGTGAATCCCAGTTCTGCTTGTCACTTGCTTTGGAATCTTAGCCAAAGTATTCTATCTCACTGAGTCCAGATCCTCCATCTGTAAAATATGCATAAAGTTATTTATCCTATAGATTTTAATGACAAGTGACATTTTATCATCATGACTAAGTGTAGTGCCTAGCACTTGGTAAGTTCTCTGTGTATTTTCATTATTATCATTTCCCCATATCAAAATGAATTAATATGGAAAACCTTTACAATATATAAAGAATTAAAATATGTGATGATATAGAGTTCATACTAATATTCCATTTAAATACAAGTATCTGTGTATAAAATATTACATGCTTAGGAGATTATAGAAGAATAGATGCTCAGTTGTAGAATGTGATTAAGCCTCGGTTTTGAGGTGACTGTTGGCAGGGTTCTAGTCCCAGGCCTACTAAAAATTATGTAATCTCTATGGGTTTCAGTTAAACTGAGTCATCTGCAGGGCTCTCGCTAGTTCTGTGCTGCTGCTTTCCTTAATTGGTTGAAAAGTCATGGGGAGCACTAAAAGTTTCCCTTTCTACTTGTCTACAATGCCAACTTTCATACCAAAACTATTGCCAAATATTGCCAAACATCTAGTTATTCTGTAAGATCTAGTTATTTGAGTTTTTTTTTTTTTTTTTTTTTTTAAGTGTTTGGCACTATACAGAGAGGGATCCTTTCCATGTTGTATAGGAAACAGGAAAAAACAAGGAAGCAGAGTGAGAATGATTAAAAATGTGGTTCAGGTTATATTCATTTTGTGTCTGGACTAGAATTTTGGCATATTTGATGCATTTTGATAACTGTTAGTATTCTTGAAGTACCACAATTGCTTATTCCTGAAGAAACATCACCTATCTTTGAAAGGTGGTGCTTAGGGAGTTAGTCACTTTAAAACAATCTGAGATCCTTGGTTGGCAGAAATGATAACATACAAAGTAAGTCTCTTACACAATTCTTTAAATAACCCAAATTACTAATTTGTCAGTTCCCTCTTACAAATTCTGCTACTTGGGAAAATTTTTCTTTTTCCCAGGAGTTTAACCTGAAATAATGACTATATTCATAGCTATACTAAGTTTCTATTTGGAAGGATAGTTCCAAACATGCATTCTCTCAGCCCTTTGGGTCTTTCTATAGTGTTTTTTGTTTTTTGTTTTTTTCTGGATCAGAGAGAGAGGTCTGATTACTGTGAATTTTATTACAAGACTTTGCAATTATTTTGAAGACTTGAGGAGAAAGTGAGTTGCCAAAGAATTTTCTGTTCCTCACTATCTAGTCACAGAATGACCTTGGAAATTTACTAACAGAAAAAAAGTCATGTCTTAAATATATATAGCCCTAATCAATACACAAAGCATTTGCATAATTTAATATATTACGTTGATTCCCATAAAGGCAGCTTAGCACTTTTTATTCCTCTTTTTCAGAGGAAATTCTGATACTGAGAGGTTAAATAATTTACTAGCACTCCTTGGTACCATAACTGGAGTTTTAACTGGAGTATTTTCTTCAAAAACTGATGCTCATGACATTATGCTTGCTGCCTGTTTGTGGAACATTTTACTTTGTAATATCCCAACCCTGTTCCTTTTCTCCTGTAGCTCATTTAACAGGAACTGCCCACGTGACCTCATTTGTCTTTGTTCTATCATCTGTGCAAAGTAGACACAACACTTATCTACTGGGAAGATTATTCAACTTGCTTTACATTGCATTTGAAGAAGGGATATGTAGCTTTTCTTTAATTAACTTTAGTTTTATAACTGCATAATGGTGAAAATTTGGAAAGAAAAAGCATTTCTAAAACAAAAAATACCATCATCCAGCTATCACCAATGTTTAATATTTTGGGATTTAAAACTCCCTCAAGTTTTCTCTTCACGGTATAGTTTTGCTTCTAAGATGCTTTCTCTCACCTCCACATGAGCACATGGTTTAGCTTGCTACCCATAAGATTTTTTTTTTTTAATTCCAGATGACCAAATGAAAAAATACTAATCTAAACAAAGTAGGGTCAAGAAGCTATATCCGCTGCTTCATCACACTACAAAATTCATGAAAGAGACAAGGGATGGTCAGAAAGACTTTTGTATTTTTTTCAATTTCTCTAGATGATGAAAAAGTCCTCTCTTTATTTAATAGCATGTGCATACACCATTAGAGATTCCCAAACTAGTGGCATTTATGTTGTTAAATCCCTGTACTGTTATTTTTTCCAGGTTTTGAAGACCATGATGACCTCGATGCATCTAACTAAATGGTACCTGGGGACATGATGGTCCTTTAGAGAGCACCTCTAAAGCACTAGCTAATTTCTTGATTTGTCACTCAACATAGGACATTGCTTGATTCTATCTATCAGGACTCTCCTAAATTTTTCCCACCATGCTATCTTCATTAGCTTGAACTCCTTTCCTAAAATGGTCCTTCTGTTGATCCTGTCAGTCCTGCTTTTGAAAGAAGATGTCCGTGGGAGTGCACAGTCCAGCGAGAGGAGGGTGGTGGCTCACATGCCAGGTGACATCATTATTGGAGCTCTGTTTTCCGTCCACCACCAGCCCACCGTGGACAAAGTCCATGAGAGGAAGTGTGGGGCAGTTCGTGAACAGTATGGCATTCAGAGAGTGGAGGCCATGCTGCACACCCTGGAAAGGATCAACTCAGACCCCACACTTTTGCCCAACATCACACTGGGCTGTGAGATAAGGGATTCCTGCTGGCATTCGGCTGTAGCCCTAGAACAGAGCATTGAGTTCATAAGGGACTCCCTCATTTCTTCAGAAGAAGAAGAAGGGTTGGTGCGCTGTGTAGATGGCTCTTCCTCTTCCTTCCGCTCTAAGAAGCCCATAGTTGGGGTCATTGGGCCTGGTTCCAGTTCTGTGGCCATTCAGGTCCAGAACTTGCTCCAGCTTTTCAACATACCTCAGATTGCTTACTCAGCAACAAGCATGGATCTGAGTGACAAAACTCTATTTAAGTATTTCATGAGGGTTGTGCCTTCAGATGCCCAGCAGGCACGGGCCATGGTGGACATAGTGAAGAGATACAACTGGACCTATGTGTCAGCTGTGCACACAGAAGGTAAGATTTCTTTATATTTAAGTATGCCTTACTATGCACTCAGCAGCTTCCCAGGGAAAATTTCCAGTTTTAAAAGACAAAATATTTTTAACTGTTTGGGATCTTTTGAGTTGCCCTTATATATCATTAAGAAAGGACTGGATGGTACATGTATACAGCAACATAGATTTAAAATTACTTCATGTGGCCATCACTTGGCAAAGTGAAAATTTTTTTGGATTATGTATTACATTATTTGTACTTATGTTACCATGATGCTAGAGATTTTTAAGGTTTTTAGATCTTCATTAAATGCCTCACATTTTTAAAACATTTTAAACATGTTCCAACTGCCTGTTATTTCAGGTAAAGAGAGGTATACATAAATACAGATAAGAAGTAAAGGCAGTCAGTTCTGGCCCAGATATACTATAGTAGAAAATGATCAAACTGCTTAGTTTTACAACTATGTTTCAGTTGAGTATGAAGTTACATCTGAAATTGAGATATATGTATTTGTATAGAACAAAGTCAGAAAGTGTAAGTTTTAATAATGTATTGCTAGTTTGAAATGTATTGCTTCCTTATGCTCAAAGTATAGTGAGGAAGGAAAATATGGCTGATATTTTATAACAGTTAATAATAATATTAGCCCTTTTTATTGTATATTGCATTTTCAAAATGTTTTTTGTTTACTTTATTTGTTAATCCTTACCCAAGGCTGTTGAGGATAGGTTTTGGTTGACCTACAGAGTTTAAGGAACCCAAATGGGGAGACTCACTCATTATGAAACATTCTATGTAGGACAACAAACTGCATGTACTACATACACTATAGAACACCAAAAATGGTTCACAATAATTTTTTAAATCTCATCTAACCATTATGAGGGTTGACTTAGATTTAAAAATCCTGCAATAACTATCAGTGTGTTCCAAACAATCTAATACTGTAAAATGTGGGGTTGCAGTATTGAGAAATTAATGAAATGACCAAAGGAAGACTGCTACAGAAATTAGGAGCCAATCACCAATTGGATATGCAAAATTTTATTATTAAGTGGCATAATAAGGTAATACGGATTTCACCGTTTAGTCACTCTTCTTTATAATATTCAGAATGACATAAACATAAACTCGGCTTCTATATTGATTGAGACTTCTGTATAATTTATAGTTTACTTACACAGAGATTTTGGTATATAGAGATTTTGAGCAATGTATAGATGATTGGAGTAGGAGATCTTTAATGTTTTTTCCTAATTTTGAGGTTTTTCTTATAAAACCACTATTGCATTTGATTCTCACAATGAGCAGTGATACAGATAACCTGGATATTTTATTCCCATTTCAAAATAAAAATGTTTAAAGAGTTTAAATAATTCTTCCAATAAATACTTAATAGCAATTTCAGATCCAGGACTAAGGCTCATAGCTACTGACTTCTAGTCCAGTGTCCTAGTATAATTTAACAGGATCCAATGGCATCACACTGTAAGGATATATTTATACAACACATACTTATTAAGTACAAATAGATGAAAGGCCCTCTGGTAGTTTTCAGAAGGACAGCATGCAATCTAGCAAAGGAGATGAAGCCTGTACTAATATAACGATGATTCAAGATGACAAGGAGTTAAAATATGCCTCTAAAGTAAATTGTATGACAAAAAAAATCACTGTGGTGATGGGGCCCATGGTGGATCTTTTAGAGAAGGAAATGGAATTTGACAGCTGAATTTTAACAGGAAGAACACTGACAATTGGTGAAAATTAAGAAAGGGTGGATTTCTAGTAAAGGAAATGAGAAAACATGAGGTGAGAAAGTAAAAAAAAAAAAAAGTTTGCCAAAAAGGATAAAGATATGTTTTGGTTTGCCTCAAAAAAACTCATAAATTTCAGTGGATAAGGCGCCGGCCTGTGAACCCAAAGGTCACAGGTTCGATTCCCCAGCCAGGGCACATAAGCAGATTGCAAACCAGGTCTCCGGTCAGGTCTGTGGCTGGAGGCAGGTGAAAAGCAACCATACATTGATGTCTCTCTCCCTCTCTGCCTCTCTCCCTTCCCCTCTTTCTAAAAATAATGAAATAAAATCTTTACAAAAAAAAATTTAAAAACAAACAAACAAAAAAACCTCATAAATTTTATTAGAAACTTCCCTCTAAATTCAGAAGTGTGTAGGCCTGATCGCTGTGTAGGGGATGCTCATCCAAAATTGTGTTAAAAAAGAAACTCATTATCATGACCACTGACTTACTAATTTAAACTATTTTTTAATTATTACTTTATATATTTTATTTATTATTTTTAGAGAAAGGGGAAGGGAGAGAGGCAGAGAGGGAGAGAGGGAGAGAGACATTAATGTATGCTTGCCTTTCATCTGCCTCCAGCTACAGACCTGGCTGGAGATTTGGCTTGCAACCTAGTTATGTGCCCTGGCTGGGAATCAAACCAACAACCTTTAGGTTTGCAGGTCAGCACCTTATCCACTGTGCCACCAGCCAGGGCTAAACTGTTTTATTTTTTTAATGTCATATACACCAGTAGTAATCCAGTAAAATAAATAAATCATGATGCATTCAATGTATTATTACACTGCTATTAAAATTAATGAGGCTTTCTATAGTGAGACCACAATAGTCTCCAAGATGATTTTAAGCAAATAAAGCAAGGGGAAGTGCTGTGTGTATGGTATGTTTTTGAGTTTGCAAAAGCCATTTGATTGTAAAAAGCATTTATAGAATTGCTCTCAGAACAAAGCAAAACTGATAACAATTGCTCCTCTGGGGAGAAAATCTAAGTAGTTAGGAGATAGGATAGAATAAATGAAACTTACTTTTCTTATATTCAATATAACTTTTATATGCAAATATTTGAAGGTATGTATTACATGCATAAACTACATATTACAATAGAACAGTTAAAAGAAAACATTCAATTTTTGGATAAAAACTAAGTCAAAATATTTTATTGCCAAAGTTAGGTGAATTTAATTATTTTGCCAAAAATAGGCTAATGGAAATATTTTTACCAAACTATGGCAAAATGCTTGGATGATACCACCCATACTCAGGAGAGAACACATTTTGAATATGAACATTCAAATACGAGGAAATGCTCTTGGGTTTATTGTTTTTACGTGGCTTAGTCAAGAAGTGTTTATATTGCTTTGATCACAATCAAGTATATGGATAATGAAGTTATGTAATATTCTTACAATTTATCAGTGGATAAGCAGTGTGGTAGGAAGTTGTACAATATAAAACTCACCTCCAGGATCAGTAAAATGCTTGAGTAATAAGTTACAGCTCTTTTGGGTACTGTGGGAGCACCTAGGTACTGCTTTGTGTTCTGTTGTCTGGTCGTTCCATTGCCTGCTGGAATTTTTGTGAAATGACAATGCCAAGTCTTTTATTTATTTATTTTCTTTAAAGATTTTGTTTATTCTTTTCTGAGAAAGGGGAAGGGAGAGAGGCAGAGAGGGAGAGAGACATCAATGTATGGTTGCCTTTCTCCTGCCTCCAGCTACGGACCTGGCTGGAGACCTGGCTATGTGCCCTGGCTGGGAATTAAACCAGCGACCTTTGGGTTTGCAGGCCAGCACCTTATCCACTGTGCCACCAGCCAGGGCCCAAGTCTTAACTTGAACCTTTTTCTGGTTGGATTGGAATAATCCGCCCAAGCCCTTGATCACTCAGCCCCAGTATCCCAAATTTATTCCCATATCCTTATTATTTTCTTCCTTTGCTCAGTTGATATTCCTCTTTCTTCAAGGATGTAAACAATTTCAAGTGCTTTCACATGAGGCATTGCAGTCTATGAAAAGATGTCTCATTAAATAAAAAAATTCTTTATCCCCCAAATTGCCTATCTTTTTTATTCTTAAACATGGCAGTACTATGTCACGCAATTCTTTTGGCAGCTATCACAGGATGTTTCTTTGAGGACGTGTATGCTATTCCAGAAAACAGAAAGAGACTTTGGTTTCAACTTGCAGGTTAATCTGTTACACTTTCTTTGCCTTTGATTTATGATATTTAAAAAAATATTTTATTTTATTTATTACTTTTAGAGAGAGGGGAAAGGAGAGAGGCAGAGAGGGAAAGAGACAACAATGTATGGTTGCCTTTCACCTGCATCCAGCCACAAACCTGACTGGAGACCTGGCTTGCAACCTGATTATGTGCCCTGGCTGGGGAATTGAACCAGTGATCTTTGAGTTTGCAGGCTGGCGCTTTATCCACTGCGCCACCAGCCAGGGTTGATTTATGATTTTTGTAGGCTATATAACTGTTTACCATGGCTTATGATATTATGCAGAAGTTGTTCCTAGGTGTTTTAGGCAAAGAGATTAATAGTACAAAAAGAAAAAGAAATAAGGCAGACAACATTAGCTCTTCAACTGTACGGAGGCAAGGAACATGAAATGCTTTAAATTTTTTAACTCCTTTTAAAGGAGTCAGTTTAAGGTGTTCTTTGCCTCAGTACTTTTGCAAACCTTGGTACATATGCCCATTATGGCACAGGACTTGTAGGCTCACTTCTTTAGGGGTGTGGAAGGTGGACTGTTTTGGCTTTGATGAGTTACATTAATGATCCCCTTTGCTTTGTGTCTTGATAGTTTTCTTCCACTCTAATGTCGATTAGATGGCACCATTCCAGGCCACTTGACCTCAACTATGTGAAAGCACCCAATGACGAGCAACACAACTGCTTTCCTGACCCACAGTTACTTGCAATCACGTAATAAAGCCCGGCTGAAACCACAAATATTGCCCATCTAACAATAAATTTATGAGCAATAATAATTCCCTTCAAGATGGGTTCATTATAAGCATATTCATCCCAATGACTTTAAAGTTTAATCCTCCCCTGCAAATGGGATACTACTATAATGTTTAAACCTCAAAATTTAAAAAAAGGTATTAATGTGCATTAATAGTCTTGATAATTATTTAATGTATTTTATTTATTTTGTTATTAGTTATTCCAGTTTTCCCCCCTTTGCCACCCTCCACCCGGTACCCCGTTCGTTCCCTCCAGCAATGCCCCCCTTAGTTCATGTCCATGAATCATGTATAGAAGTTCTTTGGCTTCTCCATTTCCTTTGTTCTTCTTAACATCCCCCTGTCTATTCTGTAACCACCAATGTGTACTTTTTTTCCCCGTTTACATCCAGACAATTCACCATTTACTTACTGCTTTCTGTCAGCTTCTCAAATCATATTAATACAAAGTTTTCGTTTCATTATTCCAAAATGCCTATGTTAATTCATTTGTTTAAAGAATTATTCTTTTAAGTAATATGAATTGCAAAATTACCAAACACATGCAAAAATACATTTATACCCATACATATTTTTACACATATTTAAAGTACATATTGGATTTTGAAGAGTTAATACAAAAAATGTAAAATATGCCAATAGCTTACATAATTATTACATGTTAAATGATAATGTTTTAGATATATTGTAGCAAGATTAAGCAGTTTTTCCTTCTTTAATACTTATTTTACTCTGGAATGCTATTTTTCTGAAATATATCACAGAAATGGTATATTGCATAACTCACTTTTGTGAAAATTGTCCTAGAGACAGTCAGTACCCAACCCATGTAAAAAAATGAATCTGGTTTTTGAGTCAGATCCTCCCCACTCCAATAATACAACTCAACTTTATTTTAAGCTACTGGAACTACAACTTATCTTTTTGGAGTTTTCCATCTTAAATAGTAGATTTATTTATTTATTTAGCCTGTGCACAGATCTTACTTCTTTCAATACCCTCTGTTTTTCCTCTATATGTATTTTACAAGTTGAAGCCTTCAGAAATAATGGCACTTACAGTGCTCAGCCAGTCCCCAGAGTAGAAATTATTATGTCTACTAAGTTGAAGTAAAATATAAAAAGCCCTAGGATTTAAATAATTTTGTAGAATAATATTCTAGCTATTTTTTGAACTTGTGGTTGACTTCCTATGTGGTCCTAAACTAACCCTTGACCTATTTAAGAGTCTGTTGAGGTAAAGATTAGGTATGTTCATATTTTAATAATAAGGTTTACTATAGCATTCATTCCTTTTCCCAAGCATCCCCAGTTTGGGGGCCTTCATATCAGGAAATGTATATTTCCACAATTTTTTTGAAAGGAATCTCATCTAATTTACATCCTAATATGAGAAAATATATTGTCTATTTACACGGATCATATAGTTTAGTAGTTTGCAACTTCCATTGAAAGTGGTCTTCATTCTCAGCATCTTTTCTAACCTAAAGATTAACTGATTTCACAACATACCCATGACCAGTTGGTTGCTATTTAAAACATAAATTGCTAACAAAATCTGTATATTACATATCCACAAATAAGCACATATTTTGTAACAGTGAATAAGATAGCATGTCTTCTATGTAATATACATCCACATTTTCTTTTTCTTCTTTAACTGCATTCAATTTTTGAGTTATTGCAAGTAACCTGATTTTCCTATATTATGAAATGATTTCAATCTAAGAAAACTTAACCTACAGTAATGCAGATACAAGTAATATACAAAATTATACCTTATTTAGTAAAATCTATTTATAACAAGATCATTTTAAAGCATTCATAAGTTAAAGTTAGTTCTTATCCATTCAGCTGCCCTATGTCTTTTGATTGGTGCACTTAATCTATTTACCTTTGTACCTGTTTTCCTGTATGTCTATTTCTTCATCTTCTTAAAGGAGACCCTTTAGCACCTCTTGCAATGCTGGTTTGGTGGAGATGTATTCTTTTAGACTTCTTTTGTCTGGGAAGTTCCTTATTTCACCTTCCATTTTGAATAACAGCCTTGATAGGTAGTGTATTCTTGGTTGCAGGCTTTTGTTTTTCATTGCTTGAAATACTTTTTGCCATTCTCTTCTGGCTTGTTGTGTTTCTGTGGAGAAATCAGTTGATAACTTTATCGGAGCCCCTTTGTATATTATTAGCTGTTTCTCTCTTACTGCTTTTAGGATTCTCTCCTTGTCTTTGAAGTTTGCCATTTTCATGATGATGTGTCTTGGAGTGGGCCTGTTTGGGTTCATCTTCCTTGGGACCCTCTGTGCTTCCTGAGTTTGCATGACATTTTGTCTCCTCAAGTTAGGGAAGTATTCTGTCACTTTTTCAAAGAGGTTTTCTATCCCTTGCTCCTCCTATTCTCCTTCTGGTATCCCTATGATATGGATGTTATGACATTTCATGTTGTCCTGAAGCTCTCTTAAAACCTCTTCATTCTTTTTCAGTCTTTTTTTCATTTTGTTGCACTGCCTGTGAATTTTTTTCTACATTGACCTCCAGCTCATTGATCTGATCCTCTGCTTTCTCTTGCCTGCTTTTGATTCCTTCTACTGTGTTCTTCAATTCAGAAATTGTATTCTTCATTTCCTCCTGTCTCTTATTGATTGTTTCTGTCCTTTTTAATGCTGGTGTAGTTCTCAGTAAGTTACTTGTAGCTTCCCTGGAGTTCTTTGTATTTCTCCTGGAGTTCTTTGTAGTTCTCCTGGAGTTCTTTGTAGTTCCCCTGGTGCTGTTTGTGGTTTTCTTTGAACTCGTTGAACTCATTGAGCTTCTTTATCATCATTATTTTGAACTCCATGTCTGAGAGTGTGCTTGCCTGTATTTCATTTTTCACTCTTCCTGGGGATTCCTCCTTTCCATTTGCTGAGGGTTTATTCTTTGTCTCCCCATTTTAGGTGGCTCTTGTTTGTTTCTGCTTCTTAGATTGGTCTGCTTTGACTTACTGTCTTAGTGTGGTGTGACCTTCTGTGGTGTAGAGGTGCATTTTTTTTTACTTCCTGGATCTGTGTTTGGTGATATCAGCTCATGTCCCAGTCTGGGCCTAGTCAGCTAGTTGGAGACTACCAGAGATCCACTGTCTTTTGTCTGTCTCCTTTAGTTGTTAATCCAATAAATCGATGATCAGTGGCCAGTTTTAGGCACCTCTGGGTGGGACAGATGAATTCAGTTGTTAATCCAGTCAACCTGTGATCTGAGGTCAGGTTTAGTCACTGCTGGGTGGAGCGGATTAATTCATACGGGTAGGGCTGTGGCTTCCCCTCAGGCTCCAGTCCTTGGGAGAAGAGTGGTCTGCTGGCTGTATGGGGAATGGGTCAGCATTGGACTCACCGGCTGCTCCCTTAGCTCTCCCCCTAAAGCCACTGACCCAAACTTTCCCCAAGCTTCTCTAGTCCATTCTGCCCTTTCTCTGCTGGAGCCCAGGGTAGGTGGTGCCGCTGTATTTTCATGCATGGTCCCTTTAAGAACTCAGCCTCTCTGTCAAACCAGCTAAACCTGGCAGCTTTTTGCTTTAAACAGCTGGGTGCTGTTTTACTCTCAGCTGTGTTGCTGTAGGTTGGGAAGCCCAGTTGGGGGTTTAGATCCCACGCTTTTCAGGTGGAGCTCCTGCTGCTGAGATGTTTCTCTGTCCCTTCAGCTGCCGCCCCTGAGAGCCCCACCAGCCTCTTGCATCTCTGCACTTCCTACCAGTCATGTGATGAATCAGCTCTTCTGTTCTGTCCATGGTAATAAGGCTTCTCTCCAGCTGCTGTTCTGTTGGTTATTCTGGGTGATTTCTTCCCAATTAATTTGTAATTCCAGTTTGGTGTTGGGAGGAAATTAGTGTAGTTCCACTTACTCCTCCGCCATCTTGGTTCCTCCTAGTCTTGATATTTAAATGTGAAATAAAATAGAATAAATGCTGTGGGCAAGAAGAAAAAATTTAAATGATCCTCTTATACTTCTGTAGCTTGAGATTTGAAAATTCCCTAAGGCCTGAACACTTTAGTCATATACTTGTATATATTCTATTATTTCATGCTTTCCCTTGATCTAGTTTAATTTTATTGAGGAAAGTAACGATGTGTAGCATTTTATACACAAACCTTGTATATTATACTTTGTAGATGACTTACAGTATTTTTACACCACAATTTTTGCTGACTTTATTTGAAAATTCACTGCATATCTAGGGTCTATCAGGGGGTGCCTAGCACATAATTGGTGCTCACAGACTGTTTGCTGAATGGATGGATTTATGTTAGAATGATACCTATCTCACTATGTATGAATATTTCAGTTTTACTTCTTTATAAAAATGAGGTGCCAAAATGCCTCCCTTGATTAATTGTAAAATGCTATTCACACCCCACTCCCTTTTTTGTTTGCACTGGTTCTTGAATTTATTATTCCCATCTAATGATAATGGCATGCTAATTAAACCTAACCAAAAAAAACATGTCAATGATGCTCTGGGGGAAACGTGTACCAATAAATGGTACTGGTAATGTGACATCACTAAAACATGTCTTTAGGCTCACCTGCAAGTTGTATTGTTGTACCACTTCTAGGTTATGATACGGTTTCTGTCAATAATTTTAAAATGTGGTAGCAATCAAGCTTTGGTTGAAAGACCTTCAATATAATTCATCGTCTATGTGCGTAGTTTAACTTATAAAAACATGGAAATATAGGTTTCCCAACGCACTTTTGTGTGTGTGTGTGTGTGTGTGTGTGTGATTGTATCAAAATGGCAATTTAGTTTGGAAAGACCAGAAATGTTACTGTGGACCCTGCTTTTTAAAGGGATTTTGTTTTTTTTCTCCAAAGGTTATGTATTATTGCGGACTGCTATGGATTTTGAGATGATTATGAAAATAATTCCAGCAGACACACCTCTGTTAGCTTTGCGGAATGTTAACACTGGACAGGTTTCAGGCAAATATTTAACCCAATCCCTTTATCTCACAGCTGATGAAACAGAGACACAAAGGCCAAGTGATTTGCCTTGACTTGTACATAATTCTTTCCAAAGCTGGGTGATAAAACTTAAGATTCTAGTCCAGAGTTTTGTTTACATATCATTCTTGAAGATAGTCACTTAAGTTCTTTCACTTGTTTCCCATTGTATTACCTCTCCACTTGATTGCTTTATTCCTTTTTCCTTCATCTGGATGCCAATTCACTGAAACTTTTTTTTTTTGTTTTAGAGAGGGGAAGGGAGAGAAACATCAGTATCTGGTTGCCTTTCACCTGCCTCCAGCTACAGAGCTGGTTTGAGACCTGGCTTGCAACCTGGTTATGTGCCCTCACTGGGAATCAAACCAGCAACCTCTGGGTTTGCAGGCTGGCACCTTATCCATTGTGCTACCAGCCAGGGCTCACTAAAATGTTTAATGCTCATTTTAAAAATTAGCTTTGAGGAAAAGCATGGTTCCTTTGTTCATGACCTGTAAGTTCAATGAAGTGCTTTTTCATTTGGGTTATGTTGAAGATTTAAAGAAACTTTGAAAGATTTTTTTTTTTTTTTTTTTTTTTGCTTTATAAACATTTTGAAAACATGAGGACCATAAATCTTTGTAAGTAAGGATTGATTGGGTAATTACATTGGTTATTACTGACAGAATAATACATACAAATCAGAAGATCCAGAGGCTTTTAGGTAGGTTCTTCATTAAATTAGATCACAGATCCGTAACCTTGGAGATTCATTGGTAACTGTAATAATAATAAAGAAACAATTTTTCATAGTCATGCCACTGCCAGAAACCGCACCGTTAACAGTGAAGGAAATACACATAGCCCTGGGGAATGTGCTCAGGGGGGTGGTCACAACCTCTTCCCTTCTCTTCCAGATAGAGTAGCTTATGGACTCATTTGATAGCCTCCAAGGGAATTGTTATTGTCTTGGGGAAGAAAAATGGAATCCATTGACATAGCTGTGGCCAGGGCAAGATCTTACCTATTTTCATTTTTTGTTTCTTGCTTGTTTAATACAAATTCTGGCTTGGACTCTTACTCATCTATAAAAAGCTCACGTCTAAGATAAAATAATATCCCTGTTTCTACTTTCTCAGGTACTATTGCTGTCCATTTACTGCTGAAAATACTAGATTCTAGAATTTCCTCCCAAATACTCCATGCCTGGGATGACTGGGTATGAATGAAGTTTATTTTCAGAGGATGCCACCACCACCCTACCCCCCACAAATAAATATCTGGGGTGATGTGCGAATGTGGACATTTAGTTCCAACTAATCAGGCACTGTTTTCAACGTGAAGATAATCTCTGGGTGAGCGTGCCTATTTGGTATTCAACACCTATCCATTTTATGGCAGGGAGTTGCACAAATAGTGTATTTTTCCTGAGTCTCCCTTATTCTAGGTCTCTTGGAGATCATTATTATCTGAGCTTTAAAGTTTGCATATTCAGAAAGCCCATTTACTCTATTTACTAAAGAGCTGGTCTTGTGATTCAATTCCTCAGTCATCATAACTTTATTAGCTTCTAGTTTTATAAGGTTTAGTAATGAGTAACAGATGTTGCTTCTGATGAGGAAAGCTGAGGAATGGGAGGGCATGGTTAGAAATATTTATGTTCTGATGCAAAACCATTTCTGCATAGCAAACTATACTAAACACATGGGAAGCAAGCATATAAGAAAGAAAACAAGGGTAAAGATCAAGAAAACTCTAAAAGAGGATTATTTTACTTCATCATCTCTCTCTTTTTATTTACCATTTTTTCTCATCACTTTAGTTACTAAACACTTATATTTTGTAGGTTGTTCAGTAGGTCTGGTCAAGACTAATAGCTTTCTCATTATACCAATAACTTTAAAGTGGATGAAGAAAGATGAAGATTGCATTCATGATATCCTCAAAAGTGAAAAATATAAAGTGAAAAGGACTAGTTTTACTGAAAGAAATATCATTGACATCAGGGTTTTCACTGTGTGACTCTGAGAAAGTCACTCTAACTCCTTCCTTTATTTGTCACATAGAAAAGTCTAGAAAGGATGTTCTTGGATATCCCTGCTACGACTAACCTTCAGTTACCTGCTCATCACATGCTTCCAGAGACCACACTTGGGCTGGATTAAATACTGGGCCTCACATTTAAAATAAATACAACCAAGTAAGGTCAGTTCAAAGGAGAGCAGCCAAAATGGTTATGTGACTTGAAATCATGTCTTCAAAATTGACAGAGAGAGAGTAAGACATAGCAGGAACCAGACTAGTACTTTTAGGTATTTGGAAAATTCAGAAGGAAAGGAGCTGGATTCATTCCATATGACCAGGAGCATTACAAAGATCTAATTACTGAAATACCAGAGTAACAAATTATGGTTCAGTTTTTTAAAGGGTATTTCTATTCATTAACAGAACTGTTCAATGAAGGAATTGTCTCTCTTAGGGGATAGTGATCAATTCTCTGTAACTCTTGTGCACAAGCCTGGAATGGACAACCATTTGGAGGGTCTCTGGGAAAATTAACGCAGTGGGGAAAGGACATGGACACTTATCCTTTTAGATAACTCCCATTATTGACAACCAAATTAATTTCATTGGGATTCTATTATTCTGTGAGTTAAAACCTGGTTATATGTACTATAATATGCCATGAATTTGTTAGTTCATTTATTCCATAACAGAATCTGATAATGTTATATATTCTAGGTCAGATAATAGGTATAGAAAGAGCATTTCCTTATGGTACTACAGTTAGTTAGTGGCGGAGCAAGGCTTTGGACACAAGGCCAACTCTTAATTTAAGTCCAAACTCCCCACCCTATATATTAAGGTAGCTGCGACTCTAAGGAAGAGAGAAATGCACAGCTATTGATTATTTTCCTCTCCCTAAAAAACAAGAAAGCCCCATTTGTTTACCCACAAAGAAAATCTCTAATATTTCCTGTGTCTTTTAGTCTGGTTTTGAAACCAGCACAGTTCCTTGTTCCCATGGAAAGAATTAATTACAGTAAAAAGAAAATAAATTAAGGAGGAGGTATGTGGCAAGAAGTGGACCTCACAGAAGACCTTTTGTGGGTCTGATGATAAGTACAGACTGTACCTGGTTGTTTGTGTTCACATCGCTATTGCAGACTCCACACTCCATCCTTCAGATGCCAATTATGGAAGGAAGTAGTATGGTGCACATTTTTTTAAGAGCAAGAGGACATGTTGTTAAATGATGCAGCCTTGTATATGAAAGACTTCTTTGGAATTCATCAGAACTAGGAGTTATGAAATCTCATTTTGGCACAGTTGCAAATACTCCAGAAAGATTTCTCAATTTAACCAAATGTTGAGGAGATATTCTGGCAAGAGGTAGAATAGTCAGACATATTCATTTTAGGGGACTTTAAAACAAGAGATTATGCCACAATGATGCATTTTATGCACCAATTTTTATACACATACACAGGCGTTCAAAAGAATAAGATTGTCTAGTCGGTATTTCAAAAAGCATATCATAATCCATGAGTTATTTGTAAAACACATTTAGTGGGTTGAGACCAGCAGTTAATATAGCGTACAGTAAAATAGAATAAAATATAAATATCAGAGTGTATTACATGAGAGCAAGAGTAGATATTGTTATGTAAATTTTAATTTTAGTTGCACATAGCTATGTGTACTGTGGGTTATCATGTAAAATGTGTTTCTTACTATGTCTTATAGCAGAAAAATTGCTTAAAAGCAACTTACTTTACTTTTCTCTCTTAATATTGTTAGAATTTTATTTATTTTTGCTTAAGAAACATAATTTACATACAGAAATTTATTATTCTGCAACCATGTGTTTTGACTTATTTTTCCTGGATGGGTGGATTTTAAGTGTTATTGTTAAAAACAAGCAAGAATTCCAGAGCACTATGGTGGGAAATGGTAGAGACTTTGAGCAAAATATAAATAATTAATATATTGTTGATAACTTGTATATGCATCTATATGGGACAATGGCAAGGACTCTAGACTAGCATGTTGGGGGCCAGTTTCCAGTTCTAGTTTTTATCAGAGATCCAAATAAACCTGGGAACATTTAATTGTTTTAAATGCCTCAATATAGAACATTAAATACAAATATAAATAATATATTAATTCTAATTTTTGTATTAAAATTTTACATATAAAAATGATCTCTGGCTTATGGCTCAGTTGGTTGGAGTATTTTTCCATACACAAGAACATTGCAGGTTTGACCTCCAGCCTGGTCACCTATGGGGGAAACAATCAATTAATGTTTCTCTCTCTCTCTCTCTCTCTCTCTCTCTCTCTCTCTCTCTCTCTTTCTTTTTCTCTCGTTCTCTCTTTCTTTCTCTCCCCATCTCCTCTTTCCTCTCTCTCTAAGATCTGTAAAAACATACCCGTAGGTGAAGATAAAAAAGGTTATAAAAAAAATTTACTAATTCCTTGCAACACATACACATTAAAAAAAAATACAATGTGATATATTTATATTATTTATAAGACAATTTCTTGGTTATATAAAACAAGCCAGTGCACCATTTTATGGCCTAGTGTATAATATAAAGTGTCAGTCTTCTTTCAGTTTTCTGAGTTGCCCAGTAACTATGTGTACAATCTCATTTGATATATAGTCAAGCTTAAATTTGAGGTCTTTTGAGAATTGTGAAAATCAGGTCAAATACCAGTCATAAAATAAAGTGAAGTGAGATGTGAGAGAGCACTTTTAGAAGTAAAAGTAATCCCATGAAGTGGGTAAGCTGCAGTGCAGTTGTGACCTTAAACTCACAAAGTTCGTTGCACAGATATCTCAAGTATCTCAGTTTCCTAAGTTTCTGGACTCACTTTATTTGAGTAGTAGTATGGACACGGGCAGGCTCCAGTGCAAATCCTGGTTAATATTCTTGCTAGTGAAAAGGATTTTGACAAGTCACTTAATTTTGTTTTCTCATTATCAAATTGAAAGAATGATACTTGCCCCATCAGATTGTTGCAAAAAATAAAGACAAAGCACATGGTGTTGTGTTTGGCACACAACAAGTGCTCATGAAGCACCTTCTAAATTGGCCTGCCAAAAACTTGCCTTATCTGAGATATAAGGAAAAAAATATTTCACTCACTCTGTCTTTGCCTAGTCAAAGGTTATTATTAAATAAGGTGGAGAATTAGGAAAACAACCAACAAATGTAGTGAGTTTTAGACTCTTACCAATTTTCCTTTCACAAGTGAAGTTTGCGATCATAATGTAGTGCAGGGTGATTAGTGCTTTGGCAGAGCTATAAGTAGATCAATCAACCTCTCCTCCAATTGCCAAGAGATATTATGATGTAGTAAAATAGGCAAAGCTTGGAAAGTTCCAGAGCTAGACTGTTAACATGGTTATCTTCACATGGTGTGTGTGTGTGTGTGTGCGTGTGTGTGTGTGTGTGTGTGGTGAGAGTATGGAAACAGATTAAAGATAGAAAGTTAATGCTGTGTTTTAAGCATTTTTTTTTAAAGATTTTATTTATTATTTTTAGAGAGAAGGGAAGGGAGAGAGAGGGAGAGAGACATCAATGTATGGTTGCCTTTCCCCTGCCTCCAGCTACAGACCTGGCTGGAGACCTGGCTTGCAACCTGGTTATGTGCCCTGGCTGGGGAATCGAACCAGCGACCTTTGGGTTCCCAGGCCGGCTCCTTATCCACTGTGCCACCAGCCAGGGCTGTTTTAAGCATTGTTTTTACTTCTATAGGAGGCATCTTTAGTAGTAAAAATCAGCACAATGAATAACTTCTTTGTAAATTTCAAATTAAACATGCTATCTTTACTAAGTCAGTAACTGCAAATTGTTAATGAAGCTGAGTTACAGCACATTGAGACATTCCATAGACCTGAGTATAAAACATAAAAGGAAATAAAATGAACCTTCGAAATGAAACAGATTATATTTAATAACTACTTTGCTTGAAAACTAAATGATGGTCTCTTAAAATTGCTATAGATCAAATATTAACAATGACAATAATAACCATTTCTGTCAAATATTTAATATGATATAAGAAATTATCAGTTTATGATCTATGAAGTGATATCAAGATATATATTTTGATACTATTATTAATATATAATTAACATTATCTGAAAGTCAGTCTTACCCATAGCTAAAATAAAAAGTAGATACAATATAGAGTAAAAAGAATATTTCTATGTTCCTTTTCTTCATATTGCTAAGAACAGATCTATTTGTATTTTTGACAATTTCTTCAAAAAATTTCATCATATTTTTTTCTGGTTATATAGCTTCTTTTCAAAAGTCATGTGTCTGCTTTTTATCAGTTTTGGGTCAGGATACCAAGCCTTGAGTCTTGCCCTCTAATGAGAGTAGAGAACCATTAATTCTTTAAGGATGTATTATTACATTGCCATATGATGGATTTTTATTCTTTAGATCAACTGAAGAAACATGAAAGTTAAGTAAGGCATATTTTTAAGTATATTTTATTGGTTATGCTGTAACAGCTGTCCAAGTTTTTCCCCCTTTGCTCCCTCCACCCAGAACTCCCATTCCCTCTGGCAATGCCCTCCTTAGTTCATGTCCATGGGTTGTATGTATGTCCCCTGATTTCACCCTTTCCTACATTATTCTTAACATCCCCCTATCTATCTTATACACACCAATTATGTTTCCTAATCCCTTAACCATTTTCTCATTTCTCCCCTTTCCCTTCCCCATCTCAGCTGACACCCTTCCCAGTGATCCCCATAATCTATGATTCTGATCTTAGTCTAGTTGTTTGCTTAGTTTGTTTTTTGTTTTTATTTTATTTTATTTTTAGGTTTATTTTTAGGTTCTGTTGTTGATAGTTGTGAGTTTGTTGTCATTTTAATGTTCATAATTTTGATCCTCTTTTCTTAAATAAGGCCCTTTAACATTTCATATAATAGTGGCTTGGTGATGATGAACTGTTTTAGCTTTACCTTGCCTGGGAAGCACTTTATCTGCCCTTCCATTCTAAAAGATAACTTTGCTGGATAGAGTAATCTTGGTTGTAGGTCCTTGCTTTTCTCACTTTGAATACTTCTTGCCAGTCCCTTCTTGCCTGCAAAGTTTCTTTTGAGAAATCAGCTGATAGTCTTACAGGAACCCCTTTGTTTTTTTCCCTTGCTGCTTTTAGGATTCTCTCTTTATGTTTAACCTTTGGCATTCTAATTATGATGTGTCTTGGTGTGGTCCTCTTTGGGTCTAGCTTGTTTAAGATTCTCTGTGCTTCCTAGACTTGAATGTCTATTTCCTGCACCAAATTAGGGAAGTTTCCCTTCATTATTTTTTCACATAAGTTTTCAACTCCTTGCTCTTCCCTTTCTCCTTCTGGCACCCCTATGATTCAGGTGTTTGCATGTTTAAAATAATCCTAGCAGTTCCTAGGCATCTCCTCATTTTTTGATTCCTTGTTTTTTCACTCTGTACTGGTTGATGTTTATTTCTTCTTTATGTTCCAGATCGTTGATTTGAACCTGTTTCCTTCGCTTGATTATTGGTTTTATATGAATTTTTCTTCATTTCATTGAGCATATCCTTCACTTCTTCCTTTCTGTGTTTACCACACTCAAGCATATTTGTCAAGTCTGTGAGCATCTTTATCACCAGTGTTTTAAATTATGCATCTCTGTTAGGTTGGCCATGTCCTCATGCCCTAGTTTTCCCACCGGAACCTTGATCTGTTCACTTCCATACTTCTCTGTCTCCTCAACATGACAGGCTCTTATGTTTGTCTGTGTGTCTTAGATAGAGCTGTTGCACCTGTTATGTTCTAAGGAGCAGAGCTTTAGGTATTCATTAGTGAAGGGCAAGTTGTTTCACCATCTTGTGGCACTGTATGTGGGAGAGGGGCTTGAGAGGGAACAATGCCCTTGCTCAGCCCTCGCTCCTCTTGCTTCTTTTCCAAGCACCACTCCCACTCTGTATGAGACTGGCACACCTGTAGCTATTGTCCTGGCTGTGGTTCTTAGAGTGGGTGGGTCTGAGGACATTATACGATCTTGGGGGCCTCTAAACAAATGGAGTTTGCTGAGAGACTAGAAGTTCCTTCCTCTGCCCCAACCCCCACTGATTTTCACAGACAGAAGCAATGAGGCTCTATTCCTTCCCCCATGCCTCCAGCACTGGAACTGTGAGCCTTGAGGTCTGGTCTGGTGCTGGGAGCACTCCCCAGATGTCCTTATTTTTGCTTTTTAATATGTGACTACACTTTCTGCTAACTGGCCATAGCCACTATCTGTCCACAGCCACTGTCCTGCTGTGGCTGCCTAGCTGCTAAAGGAGCCACCAAACCATGTCCTCTCTGTCCTGGCTCTGCCCCTCCTACCTGTCTGGATGAGTTTTTCTTCATATCTTTGTTAGAATTCTGTGCAGCTCCATTTTATGGAACTTCTGGTTGTCTCCAGTTTTGAGGTAGTTGTATTCCTTCTTAGTTTTGGAGGAAGATGAAGAATGTCTACCTACATCTCCATCTTGTAAATAAGAAATAATGAAGTGTCCTGTTAGTTTAATTTCAAGTTCATGGAATTTGAAAAACATTTAAATTACAAATGAAACTGGCAATTACTATGTTTTATTAAAGTAAACAGAAAAGAGAGAAAAACTATATTAAGACACTGAAAAGAATTTAACATTTCATCTGGTTATTTTATTTGTAATCAAACTTAATTTGATTGCTCTCAATTCCCAAATTAGTGCACTCATTCCTTAGTATACAAATATAATTAGTTCTCTATTTTTTGTTTAGAATAAAAATATATGTTTCAACTACTTAATGTATGAATATAATTAGGTTTCCTTTTGTGTTTGAAAGAAATAAAAATCTATAAACCATTAATTTCCACTATATTTAATGTTAAAACCTAGGTTTTATTAAGTAATATATGCTGAAGACTCAAGCTGGTAGTAATAATTGCAAAGTGAGCAAGATAAATCGGCAATAATGTTGCATCTCTATTTCAAGTGCTTCTTATTAATTTTGAAAAACTATGATTTAACATCATAAGGTTATGATTTAACATCATTGTTTCATATATAAAGTATTAAATCCTGAGAGCAACTGTCTTATTTAAGGAATACGATGACAGAGCAACCATAATTTCTGGATTGCATGCAGGGCAAACTGCTAAGGGAATTGCGGACTTTAATAACATCCCTTTATGTATAATTGATAACATGAAGAAGGTGTTACGATGCTGATCCTGATGTTGCCACACCAACAAGGAAAATGCATAAGGTATGCAAGGATCCCGCAAGTTCAGATATTGTACACAGAATCCAGGAGATCATCAATGAAGATCCAGGAAAGTCGATGCGCTCCATAGCAAGAGAGCTGCAGGTGTCGGATGCAACAATTCACAAGATTATTGCTTAAGGATCAGATACAGATCATATGTTCTTAAAAGAGGCCAGTTTAGGACACAGTAGACCAAAGAAAGACACTTTGAAAAAGCAAGGAAACTGCTAACAAAATTGACAAATCCCAAAGAAAAAAACCCTCTGATTTTCTTCTCCAATGAAAAGAACTCTCAGCAGGACCAAACAGTCAACAGAAGAAACAACAGGTGCCTCTGTGTGAATCTTAATGAAGTCCCAATTGTCATGGAAATGAAAATTTCCTGTTACAGTGATGGTGTTAGGTGTTGTCAGCAATGAAGGAGATATCATGACCCTTCATTTTTTCCACAAGGCTTAAAGGTGACTGCTGATGTTTACCTTGACATTTTGAGAGAAGTAGTTGTACTGTGGATGAACCAAGTCACAAATGGTTATCATTTTATCTTTCAACAAGATGGTGCACCAGCACATAACTCGAAAAAGGTGCAAGAATTTCTCAGCGTCAATATTCCTGAATTCTGGTCAAGGGAAATCTGGTCACCTAGTTCACCATATGCAAATCCTTTAGACCTATGTATGCAGTGTTTGTGAGAGAGAAGTTAATAAACAACCTCATTCCAATAAAGAGGCTGTTAAAGCTAAGATTGAAAACATGATTATGTCCATGGATAAAGAAAAGTTAGTGAAAGCCTGCTCAAGATTCCAAAGTCAAATTGAGTCTATTATTCCAGCAAATGGAGACATTTTTAACAATCAAAAAAAAATAATGACTAAGTTTATGTATTTACATTAAGTATAAGTTTATTTCAAAATATAATGCTTTTGTGGTATGTTTATTTTACTAAAATTTTGCCACTTTATCATGTGCACCCTCTATATGGACTTGTATTTATATAAAACTGAGAATGGTAAACACTCAGAACTAATAAAATGCAAACAAATTATTTGAGTTTTTTTATACTTTTATTTGCCAACTTGTATGAAGTTATAAAAATAATGAAAAAGTTTTAGCAACAAAACAAAACTTAAAGAACAGAATCTTTAAATTTTAACAAGTATAACTTTAATGTCAGAGTGTTTGATCAAAGACTAGAAAACTGTTCTCTATATTTATTGAAATACTTGTTTTAAATATGTCTTCCAAGGGGGGAAAACAGTTACCTTTCAAAATGACTGTGAACTGCTATCAAGTTATGTCAAAATCTTAGGAACACATCACTAATTGTTTAGGTAACTTGAGAAGGGGAAAGGACGAGTCAAAGAACACATATAAATGACCCATGGACATGGACAAACAGTGTAGGGATGGCTATGGGAATGGGGGGTTGGGCTGGGCAGAGGAGAGCAAAGGGGGAAAAATTGGGACAACTGTATAGAATAACAATAAAGACCTTCCTGCTATGTATGTATGAGTTAATATATCTGAATTTCTTGTTACTAATTATTTTCACATTGTATTGAATTATTCTTTAAAAAATATCATATTGACACAATAACCAAAAATATTTTAACAGGGCTTCTATCACATAATTTGTATATTCCTTCCCTCATTAACTTCTTAGGTTTGTATGTGTAAGAAATCATATAATGTTTCTGAAAGAAATGCTCCATTAGAGATATACCAAGACACATTTCCATTTTAACACATAATAATATATTGTGTGTTTAATGCCTTTGAACATTTTGATCATATGAGATCTAAGCCAAAAAGTATAGTAGTTTAAGTCTGGTATTTGAATTGTTAAAAAATTAGCTAATAATTATGTTGGAGTAAGGTGCTCCAAGGATGGTAGTTATAATTAATGAGAGTGGAAGACAGATTTGTTTGCTGTCTTTCAAAGTTCTTGCCAATATTGAGAGTACATGAATGCCAAATAAATAAGTATCCTCAATCATGCATGAGAGATACAACTATAAGACAAAATTTAAATGATTACAAAACTAATTTTCCCAGATGACCTTCCATTCTACCTTGTGTATTTCTCTTAAAGTGTATTCCATTTATAGGAAAAGAAAGAGTAAGTTATTTACTGTATTCTTTCTTTTTTTCTTCCAAGATGGCAAGGAATATCAGAAATAATAACTGATTCCTCACATTGAATGACAGTCATGTGCACTGTACTGTCATGTGCAATCTTATTTGATCTTCCTAGTGACTTGTAATGCAGATATGATTGTTATTTTATAGGAACCAAAGAAACTAAAGAATTGAGAAAATAATTTTACAAGATTAAAGTAGAGCTGAAATAAAATTTCATTTTAAGCATTTCTGATTCCAAAAAGTTTCCATCATGCTCTATTCAATATTTCAAAATCAAATGCTACTCAATATAAAAAACCCCTAATAAAATCCTGACCCTCTAATTTCACTCAGAGAGATAATTTCTGCTGGCAATTTTTGTGTAGTTTTCCACCTTTTCTATATAATTTTTCAAAATCAATTAATTTTCCTCTTTCCCTCTATTTTTTCCATAGTTTTAAAAAAGTATATGTTAATTATGCTATTACAGTTGTCCCAATTTTTCCTCCTTTGCCCTTTTCTTCCTGGTACTTCCCTTCCCTCCACAATCACCACTCCCCACCCTTAGTTCAAGTCCAGGGGTCATGCATATAGGTTCTTTGGCTTTTCCATTATAACAAAGTCAGTCCTGTTCACCTTCTGCAACTTAATTTAAAATTCAATAGCAACAATAGTGTATCAGGGGCAGTAATAAGTAGGATGCATCTTTTAAGTGTAAATCATTTCCAGGTCACTGTTCAGATGCTATTACACAGCTCTTTTGTAATTTTATTGGCTCTACGTCCTTCATTCTGCATTACTTGCATCTCATATTTTCACTGTTGATGAAGTTTTCAGCATTTGGCCTACATCTCCACTGTATTTCTTACTCCATGCTCAGAAACTTCTAAACACAAGTTAATGTCCACTTAGGTACTAAGCTCACAATTCATGGTCAGCCATAAATACAGATCCAGTCAAAATGTTACCAGTTGAATATAACTACAGTCTTCCTCTGGCAATAAGGAACACAAATGGAAGTGTTCCCTTCAGAGAAGCAAATTTTCATATTTATTGTCATACCCACTAATCTGCGCATTGCCACATCCCAAGATGTAGAAGGGAAAATGAAGGCATATAAAACATAAATAAAAACTTCTAGAGTATGTTTTTAATAATCTAGGCATTTAACTTTCAGTTTCTCTTGCCAACATCTTGTAGATTTCTGGCTAAAGAAGGACATCTTCCACCTTTCTTGGTGGAAGATTTGCCTAATCATGACATAGGACTGATCTGATTACTTGTCATTTGAGATTTGACCTGTAGAAGAGCCAGTTCTGGTTATTAGGGAATCTGCTATAATGCAGGAATGGCCCAAGGTGTAGATGATAATTTGGAAGCAGAGTGCTAGGGCCCAGCATTAGGTTATAAGACTTGATCCATCATTTTTAAGCTTATAAACAGGGCTATTAGATTTGTTCTTTCCAGTTATACAAACAACAATCAAAAATATGTCATTACGAAGTTGAACAAAGAAGAACACATTGTTTTTCCAATATTTTTGGCCATAATATATTGGAACAGAATACAAATTTTTCTGTTACTTTGATCTTAAGATCTTTGAGCTAAAACAGTGAGACAGTGATATGAGGTCACATGTCTGTTGTTATTTAGTGTTTAGGAAGGTCTGCATCCACCAAAATACAGAATCCTATATTTAGAACTTTTAATGAAATTAAAAGTTGATTTAATGCTGAAATAGGCTGCTTCATTATTAATTACTAGAGCATCATCCTTATTTGTGAGATGAGAATTCTGAAGTTAAAGACAGGCTGGGGGATATTTTAAAGTAGTGATGGTGCAGTTGGGGTCTCAGTATACCCTTCTCAGTATCTCTGGCATGGCAGGTCTAGCTATGTGAGGCTAGGCTTTATTTGTATGTTTTAATGAGTATCATCAGGGTGAAAATAAGGATATTTGTAAAAGGTGGACATCCTGAAGTTTAATACTTTAAAATTTATTAAGGGACCTACCTTAGTGTTATAGAGCATCAAGGAACTTATGAAGCCTATGTGGTTGTTTGAGGAAAGATCCTGATGTGTCTGGGACTAGTTATAAACTAGTCTGTATTACCTCGAGAGTAGAGAATTTCTAATGACCCCATTGGCTCTTAATCCCAATTTAATAGCAACAGTTCTGTTTCTTTAACATTATGATAGGGAAGATGAATTTGGAAGTAGAAGGAAGGGGGCAGAAAAGGAGGGAATGGGGCCATATTATATAAAATGGACAGCAGAGATAAGTGAAGGGGATGCCATTTTCCTTGGTAGTATAGCATGGACCATTCTGCAACTTTTTTTTCCCTATTATTCTGCATCTCCCCACAAAAAATAAATGCACACAGACCACATACACCCCCTATATCTATTTTGTTCATGACCCATAAGAGAACAGAGGGGTGCAGGGATACCACCCTGGTATAGCACACACAACTGTTTGGAAGATGTGCCTGGAAACATTCATGTGAAGAATCACTTGGGAATGTGTCAGAAATACACATTCTTGGGCCTCACCCCAGGCTTAGTAAATCAGAAACTCGGAGGGGGAGGGCCAGCAACCTTTGTTTTAAGCTTTATGCTGCAGGCTGATGTTTGAGAAGTATGAATTCAGTTTCTGGGAATTTCATTTTAAACATAATTCTTGAAAAGCACTTGCTTCTACATTTTCATTTAAATTTTTTTCTAAATCCAGTTAAAACACACCTCCTCCTTCAACCCTCCTGAGAGCCCTATCATAAATGAGGGGGAATCTCAATATTCAGAAAGCATTTGCTATCATATCTGGGTATATTTTTATGCACTGTCTTGTATTACAATTCTATTTGAATACATTTTACCATTCTGGCCAGACAAATAAGGAAAGTGACTTGCTTTACTCTCTTTAAGAAAATTTTTGCATAGCTCCTAGCTTGTGATGGATCATATTAAACAGTTGGTGAATAGTGACTCTAGAGTAAGGGCTCTGTACTATCAGAATGCTTAAAGTTTTGGTTCACCTGTATCATCTACATTGAATCTTTTAGGGCATGGGAACCAGCTTTTACAGGAATACAAAGAAAAATCATGAAGTAAGAACCTATAGTGGGGCCAAGCACATATTCATTTAAGCACTATATATCAAACCAAGCACTATATATCAAGCCTATGAGGCTCAAACCAAGCCTCATAGGAATGTTGGAAAAATATGGCACCTGTCCTTAAAAACATATAGCTTTTTCTTATATTGTTCATGTAGTCTTCTCAATATCACCCCATCTATTTCAGGCCACACCCAAACCAAACCAAACCAAACCCTTGAGACACCACCTACCACATTACCCTATTTTAGTTTTGGAGGAACATTCATCATTATCTCAAAATCTCATGTGATTTTGTTGTTGTTCTATTTATTATCTGTCCCTCCCCCAAATCCATCAAAGTCAGCTTTGTCCAATACATTCAGAGCTGTATCCCCAAGTGCCTAAAAAAGAACATGGTATATATAACATCCACTTATTACTTATTTTTGAGTGGATAAATGACTTACAGAAAAAGAAAAACATTTTGAAAAAGACATCATAAGCAAAGAACCAAAGGTGCTGAGAATTTAAATGAAATGCTTAAACGATGAGAGCATAGAATTCAAGTTAAATTCTTTCCAGTTCTCAAGCTTATATTCCTTACTTGCACTGGCTGTCTCCATGTGATCTTTTCCCCTTTAGTGTCTGTCTCTTTTTTCAAACATACACAGGAATCTGAGCTATCATTCTCAGTAGAGATTGGCTGTGCTTAAACGCTGCTTAAAATGGTAGGAAGCTTTGTGTATAGGTATTTCTATGAATTAAAATATGAAGGAATGCCGCAGATACATCTCTCCCAATCGCTTTGGCATCGGAAGCTTCCTCAAACAGAATCAAGGAAGCTGAAAGATGAAACTAAAAGCAGTTAGCCAGCAGACTGCCACCCCAGGGAATTGACAGCAGGACAGCGGGAACCTTGGATGCTTGGATGCTTTCAGAGAGGCCTGTGCAGGTGATGGGGTGACCTTGTTGGTGGTGGTGTTTCCTCCCTGTTTTCTGAGTATGTTTCTTTCTCTTTATGGTATTGAGGGAAGCAGAAGTCTCATGAAGAACTTCATGGAGCTTTTTATATTCATTCATATTAGCTCTTTTATTGCATGGCCATTTAAATCTGACCTTTTCTTAGTAGCTTCAAAATATTGAGTATCAGATTATTCTAAGAACAAACTCCTTTATTATGGACTGATGAGATTGTATAAAGACACTGACATGGAACTTAGTGAAACAAGCAATTCTTTATTCCTGGAGATTCCCACAGGGCTTTGGGAAAGGGAATGGGATTCAGGAGGAAGAATGTGCTAAATTTGAACCCTGATTCTGCCACCATCAGAAAGGTAAGCCTCAGTTTGTTTTGTTTCTTTCTTTTCTTTTCTTTTCTTCTTCCTTCCTTCCTTCCTTCCTTCCTTCCTTCCTTCCTTCCTTCCTTCCTTCCTTCCTTCCTTCCTTCCTTCCTTCCTTCCTTTTTTCCTTTCTTTCTTTATTTTATATTTTTTTGCCAGATGAGATTCATCATGATTACATGGCAAGGATATTTGAGAATTAAGTAGGATAATGATTGTGAAGGCTGTTTGCACAGTGCTTGGCATATGGTAGGTCCTGTGTAAGTGTATGTTGAACTTAATGCAGAATGGTATGTGATGAACTCCCAGTTGTAATGTATTCATAATTAATCCAAACTAGGCTGGAGCCTGGGAGCCGGAATCAGTGCCACCTACAGTTCTGTGTCTAGGCCTCGTAGGCTTACTTATCTTGACATCTTTAAGGAGCTGTCTACTAATCCAGTTGAAGGAGGGCCATCATGGCCATATTTTGGTTTGGTTTTACTCCTCTAGCTGATAGCATTGTAGGTAGAGTTTTCTAACCACTAACACCTGCTAATCTTTTGTAATAGACAAACAGTCTATTAATAATTCTCCTCTGGTTTCCACTCTTACTATGGACCTCTAATTTTTTCTTTTCTCCACTCACAGGAAAAATGAGGACTTAGTTTAAGAATGTTTTCTCCAAGTGAGGTTACTCTGTCATCTCTGTGGTGGTGAAAACAATGGAATATATTATTTTAAGTTGCTGTCTGCTCAAAATATATTTCGGTCCTATAAACATGGAATTGGGACTCCTGACACCTGGATTTAAATTCTAGTTCTGCCACTTACCATTTAGTATGATTTGAGTCTTACATTACTCTGCTATCAAATAGGGCCAGTGATGCCCACCTCACAGGGTTATGAAATGAGTCATGTTAAATAAGACAATGTAAATTCAGCACCTTGAAAGCCAGAGATTAACACTTGTTAATGCTTTCACTCACTTCCTTCCACAAATTTGCACAGCTGCATGCCACCCCTCTCCCTGCCCAGATTGTGCGCTAATGAGATGACAAGGCACATCTGAAGTTTGCTGCAGCTGTAGCCCATAAAACAGAGCTCTCTCTGTGTTTGAAGAAAATTGCACTAAGATGGGTTTCCAGAGTCATGTCACTTCTTTCAGGCAGTGCACTGTCTTTCATTAAATCCTATGAATAGTTAAACCAAAAGTCACCCATTCTTCACCCTACTTTATAGCAGAAAAATGTCTGTAGGTTCCAGCATCACAAATAACCTTCCCACTCTGATGTTTGGGAACTAAGTGAGATTAAAAGTAATGTTTTTTAAAGAAGGCACTTTTCTTTGCATTAAGCCTAAATAATATGAAAGAGTAAAAGAGAATAATAACTTTATAGTGCACAGACCTAACACACACTACCTCAGTGAGGTGATCAAATTATCATAAAGTCATCAACGATATTGCTAGTACCCTTGAAATGATGTGATGAAAATGGCACTTTCTTCACTGGTGTCTCTCCCCAAAACATATAACCCCACTTACATCATGATAAAAACACCAGACAAGATTCATTTTAAAGACATACAAGAAAGTACCAGGTCAGTATTCCCCTCAATTTGAAAATCAGTCAGTCTTGAGGAGTCTAAAGAGGCATAATAACTGAATATAATGTGGTTTCCTGGAGGGTGTCCTGGGGGAAAAAAAAAGGAAAGTAGGCCAGAATGAGGGAAAACTGAGTAAAACATAGACTTTAGTTAATAATAAAGTAAGAAGTTAACAATAAGAGAAATTGGGTATGGGACATACAGAGATTCTCTGTACTATATAGTAATTCTAAAACTATTCTGAAAATTATCATTATTCTTATCATTAAATACTCAGTTCACTCCTTTAGGAAACCTTTCTATGTGATCCTATAATCTCTACCTTCCCATTCTCCCCCATCATCGTCCTTTGGACTTGCCTCTCTTGGCTGTTCCATATTACATTGTCTTGTATTACAACTGTTTCATGGGACTAAATGTCCCTTAAGGACAGGGATTTGTTCCTTTATCTCCATATTCTAGCACTTTTCACAGTGTTCAGGATACATGACAGAAAAGTGCTTAGTAAATGATAGAATACATGCGAAAACAAATCAGTGTTAAAATAAAAAGATGAGTTTTTAAAAAATGAATGAATACCTGAAGGGCAAGCAGATGCTGTGGTCTGCATTTGTGCTGAGATGATGTTAAAGAAGAGCAGGGACTGGCTGCAGCATGTCTTACATGTTGTTACAGCACTGATAACACGGTCACTAATAAATGGTTCATTTCTGAGTGGCAAAGCTCCAGTCTGAGGAGCTATTTCTTCTACTGATACTCCATGTGACCTGCCCCGGGGTTTCATTCATTAATTAACTCAACAAATTAATAATAAAACAACAATAATAGCTAGCATTTATTGAATATTTACTATATAAGTATATATAGCAACATATTGCTACTTGCTATAGTAGACAAACTGATTTCATCCATGCAACAACTTTGTAACTTACATTAATATTATTAGGCTTATTATACAGACAAGGTCACTGATGCAGATAGGTTAAGTGACTCTTCCTGAAGTTACATATAAAGGAGTACTATGTTCCAAGCACTGGATATATAACTAGAAGAATAGGAGAGAAAATGGTGGAGAAGGGTGGTAAAGACCAGAAACAATGCTACTTATGAACGTATTGACCTGGATTTTTACCTGAAATGTATTGCTTTTGCCCTTTCTTTTGAAGGAACTGAGAACCAAGCCTTCTGTAAATTTTCTTTTCCCTTTTTTCTATTCCTTCTTTAATAAAAATTTTGTACTGAGTAGTCAACTAATACCAAGTGACAGCTATGCACCTGACACAGTGCTTGTTAGAGACAGTGCATTGTTATGTCAAAGCTCAGACCAAAATAAGATAGACTTGGACTGGGATCATGATCTGTAATTAGTAGTTTTGATGCCCTAGCCAGACAGCTTCAGCCTCCCCTGATGTTGAAAGGAATTTGAGAGTTCAAGTGCACTATCTTTATATCCACCTGTGTAGTCATCCATGAGGGAATATGACTTCTTGATGGTATTGATAGTGCCAGTCTTGTTACTTGTACCTGTCCATAAAAATATGTAGTTCCTTTTTATACTAGCATTTTAAAATACCCTCATTTTAAAATCTCATTAGAAAGTTTATGGCCCTGGTTGGTGGCACAATGGATAGGTGCCGGCCTGCAAACCCAAAGGTCGTTGGTTAGATTTCCAGCCAGGACACACATAACCAGGTTGTAAGCCAGGTCTTCAGCCAGGTGAAAGAGAACCATACATTGATGTTTCTCTCCCTCTCTGCATTTCTCCCTACCCTCCTCTCTGGAAATAATAAATAAAATCTTTAAAACAAAGTTTATCTGTAGATGACTATTATCCAGTATTATTTCCCTATGAAAAACTGAGTGGAAGCAATATTTACTTTAGGATGGTATGTTCAAGACTATATTATCCATGTATTTCTCTAAAGGTAGAACTTGATATCATGTACCAAATCTCAGGAGTCAATATGTTCCTCATTGACATTTCCTCTCCAATGAAGCAATTTACTGAATGATGTCTGGATATATAGAAATGTCACATAATAATGCTTTATATTTTACCAGCAGACTAACCATAAGGAAATCACTTAACTTTTCTAAACGCTGGTTTCATCCTCTTTTGAAATGGAGATGACAATATCTACTTTCCAGACATATTTAAATGTCTATACACTTGTATTGTATATGTAAAGATTATACATTGGCCAGCAAATACTACTAGATCCTCAAAATATTTAAAAAATTTAATTAGTAATTTTTTCCTACAAGACTACTATTAGAGATAACTTTAATTTGTTCAAAGTTCTTATATAAATAAAAGAACATGAATATGAAAAAAATTCTTATTGAAACAAATTTTATGAAAATATCTATATTTTCTATGTATATGGAAAATATATAGACATATAGAAAAACTATTTTCCCATATATGTCTATATGGAAAATCATATTTTCCATGCATATAACATAATATATAATAAATATAAATTTATTATATTATATATGCATGTTATATTTATATATAAATTAATATATAAAACATGTAAATAATGGTAACATATAAGTTTTTTCTTTTTGCCTAAAATTCCACAAAGCTTAGTGTTAAAATGATTTTTTAAATTTAATTTTATTTTTGTTGTATTACATCCATCCATCCCCTTTTTCCTTCCCTCTGTGCCCTTCCCCACCCACCCTCTTCCCCCCAAAGTCAGTCCCACTTGTCCATGTCAATGGTTCTTCCATGCTAGTTCCTTGACTAAACTGCTCCCCTTCTTTGCCTCTCTTTTCCCCTCCCACCCCACCTCCCCTCTGCCCAGTGAAGGTCTATTCATTGTATTCATGTATCTGGTTCTATTTTGCTTATTTGTTTGTTTTGTTCATTATTGTCCTGAAATGGGTGAGATCATATAGTATTTGTCTTTCATTGACTGGCTTATTTCACTAAGCATAATACTCACCAGTTCCATCCATGTTGTTGCAAAGGTTAGGAGTTCCTTCTTTCTTTCTGCTGTGTGATATTCCAT
The DNA here is from genome assembly GCA_004026585.1 of Noctilio leporinus. Lineage (NCBI taxonomy): Eukaryota > Metazoa > Chordata > Mammalia > Chiroptera > Noctilionidae > Noctilio > Noctilio leporinus. The sequence continues at coordinate 235,855 of PVIW01001418.1, read as the reverse complement.
TGTGTAAATGTACCAAAGTTTTTTGATCCAATCATCCACTGATGGGCACTTAGGCTGTTTCCAGCACTTGGCTATTGTAAATAGCACTGCTATGAGCATAGGGGTACATAAATGCTTCTGAATTGGTGTTTTAGGGTTCTTTGGGTGTTTTAGGGTTCTTCCTAGTAGTGGAATTGCTGGATCAATAGGCAGTTTCAGTTTTAGTTTTTTAAGGAAACTCCATACTGTTTTCCACAGTGGCTGCACCAGCCTACATTCCCACCAGCAGTGCACCAGGATTCCCTTTTCTCCACATCCTGGCCAACACTTGTTTGTTGATTTGTTGATGATTGCCATTCTGACAGGTGTGAGGTGGTATCTTATTGTGGTTTTAATTTGCATCTCTGATGGCAAGTGATACTGAGCATTCTTTCATATGCTTTTGGGTCCTTTGTATGTCTTCCTCAGTGAGTTGTCTGTTCAGGTACTTTGCCCATTTTTTAATTGGGCTGTCTGTCTTCCTGGGATTGAGTTGCATTAGTTCTTTATATATTTTGGAGATCAGACCCTTGTCTGAAGTATCATTGGTAAATATGTTTTCCCATACAGTTGGTTCCCTTTGAATTTTGCTGGTGTTTTCTTTAGCTGAACAGAAACTTTTGTTTGATATAGTCCCATTTGTTTATTTTTTCTTTGATTTCCTTTGCCCTTGGAGAAGTATCAGTAAACATATTTTTACATAGGATATTTAAATTTTTACTGCCTATATTTTTCTCCAGGACCTTTATGGTGGCACTGCTTATGTTTAAGTTCTTTATTCATCTTGAGTTTATTCTGGTGTATAGCGTAAGTTGTTGGTCTAGTTTTATTTTTTTGCATGTTGCCCTCTAGTCCTCCCAACACCATTTATTGAAGCGACTGTTTTTACTCCATTTTATATTCCTTCCCCCTTTGGTCAATATTAATTGACCATAGAGTCCTAGGTTTATTTCTGGGCTCCCTATTCTGTTCCATTGATCCATGTCTATTCTTATGCCAGTACCAGACTGTTTTGATTACAGTAGCTTTGTAGTATATTTTGATGTCCCATATTGTGATTCCTCCTACCTTGTTCTTCTTTCTCAAGATTGTGGTGGCTATTTGTGGGCATTTTTGGCTCCATATAAATTTTTGAAGTATTTTTTCAATTTCTGTTAAGTCTGTCATTGGTATTTTAATTGGGATTGCACTGAATGTATAGATTGCTTTGGGTAGTATGGGCATTTTAATTATGTTAATTCTTCCCATCCATGAACATGGTATATGCTTCCATTTATTTTTATCTTCCTTAATTTCTTTCTTCATTGTTCTGTAGTTTTCTGAGTACAGGTTTTACCTCCTTGATTAAGTTTATTCCGAAGTACTTTATTTTTCTTGTTGCTGTGGTACAATGGGATTTGTTTTCTAGCTTCTACCTCTGATGTTTCATTATTGGTATAGAAAAAATGCTTTTGATTTCTAGATATTGACTTTATATCCAGCTATTTTGCTAAATTTGCTTATTAGGTTGAGTAAGTTTTTGGTGGAGTCTATCAGGTTTTGTATGTACGCTATTATCTGCAAATCATGACAGTTTGACTTCCTCCTTTCCAATTTGGATACCTTTGATTCCTTTTTCTTCCCTGATGGCTATGGCAAGAACTTTCAAAACGATGTTGAACGAAAGTGGAGAAAGCAGACAGCCTTGTCTTGTTCCTGATTTTAGGGAGAAGGCTTTTAATTTTTGCATGTTGAGTATGATGTTGGCTTCAGATTTCTCATATATGGCCTTTAATATGTTGAGGTAAGCTCCCTCTATTCCAATTTTGCTGAGGGTTTGTTTTTTTTATCATAAATGGTTGCTGTACTTTATCAAATGCTTTTTCATCTTCTATTGATATGATCATATGGTTTTTGTTTTTCATTTTGTTTGTGGTGTATTACATTTATTGATTTGTGAATGCTGCACCATCCTTGCATCTCTGGGATGAAACCCACTTGATCATGGTGTATGATCTTTTGAATGTATTGCTGGATCCAGTTGGTCAATATTTTGTTGAGAATCTTAGCATCTATGTTCATCAGAGATATTGGCCTATAGTTTTCTTTCTTAGTTGTGTCTTGACCTGGTTTTGGGATTAGAATAATATTGGCCTCATAGAAAGAGTTTGGGAGTCTTCCCTCTTGTTGGATTTTTTTGAGCAGGTTGTAAAGGATAGGAGTTACTTCTTCTCTAAATGTTTTGTAGAATTTACCTGTATAGCCATCTAGTCCAGGGCTCTTGTGCTTTGGGAGATTTTTGATTACGTATTTAATTTCGCTAGTTGTTATTGGCCTCTTCAGGATTTCTGCTTCTTCTGGATTGAGTCTTGGTAGATTATACATTTCCAGAAATGTGTCCATTTCACCCAGGTTGTCATATTTCTTGTCAGATAGTTGTTTGTATAATTTCTTACAGTCCTTTGTATTTCTGAAGTATCAGTTGTGATTTCCCATCTGTCATTTCTGATTCTTTTTTTTTTGGGGGGGGGGGGTTCCTCTCTCTCTTTTTCTTGATGAGTCTGGATAAAAGGCTTGTCAATTTTGTCAAAGAACCACCTCCTGGACTTGTTGATTCTTTGAATTATAAATTTATTCTCTAAGTTATTTAATTCTGCTCTCATCTTGATTATTTCCTTCCTTCTACTTGCTCTGGGCTTTGATTGCTGTTGCTCCTCTAGTTCTTTAAAATTATTTTTTAAACATTATTTCCTTAGGTAATTGATCTTTTAATTCTCTTTCCTTCCAACTGGATTTTGATTGTTCAGTTTTTACAATTTGCACCATTTATTGTGAACCACATTAGAACCATTTAGAAATAAGGAAGACCTCAGTTGAAAAAATGTCATGTCTCCTATTTCAAGATAAAAGAGAAACAAAAGTAGTTAGGATAATGACATGTTCCTTAAATCACACTGTTAGCTAATGGTAGACTCCAGGTGAGAATAGCCAAGTGCTGCTTGGTAGTCTTCCAAACTGGTCTGTGTAGTCACTCACAGTTTTAATGAGGACTCATGAAGCTCTTTTCAAAGAACTTAACACATATACTGGGAAGAGACAGTTAGTGCCCTCTGCATCTATGTGCTATTTAACAGCTTTAGATGGAAAAAAAACAAAACAGAAAACTGATAATTGCCTGATGGAGAATAAGGCTCTGTGATATCCACATGAGGGCAGACTCATATCCAGAAAAAAATTCTGTTTGCCCATAAGTAATTACTTCTGTATATTACCTAAGAAATGCACCTTCCAAATATGCTGACAGACACCCATTGATTTATTTTCAGTCATTAGCAGTGAGTAGCAGGGAGAAGCACAATAAAATGAACAGGCGGCACATTCCCTCAGAGCTGACACCAAAGTGATATCATGAGTTACCTCACAGTGAAGGGTAACAGGAGGGATGAGAGATCTATCTAGAAATGTTAAATTGTGTGATCTATCTTTCTGATTTTTATATAATAAGTAAAAAAAATTATATAACAATCTTGTGAAATAGATTAATGCAGTGATTTTCAACCTTTTCATCTTGTGGGACACATAAGCTAATTACTAAAATTTGGGAGCACACCAAAAATATAGTTTTTGCTAATCTGGCAAAAAAGTAGGTATAATTTTGATTTATTCACACTGGATAGCTGTTTTTATATTGGCTGTTTTAATTTTTCATTTGACAGTCTAAAGGAAAAGAATTCAGTGCTCCTCACTAGTCAGATATTGCAGGTTTTAAAAATTCTTGCTGCACGCTGGTTGAAAATTGTTGGGTTAGTAGAATTTTGGAATTATGTTCATTTTACTAATAAAGGAGTTGAGGTTTAGATAAGCAAAGTGACCTATTTAAATTCAAATAAGTATTAAGTCATGGGATATTATTTAAACCCAGATGTTTTTGACACCTAGTTCTGTGCTTTGTCAACTGAAACATGTTATAGTGTGTTTGTGTGATTCTACTGATTGACATAATAAGGACAATCAGCTAGGTCTTTAATACAGTACTGGCCAGCCTACAAACCAATCTTGATGAAGGATGAATGGATGTAGGTCACCTGAATACTTGCAGTGGGCACCCTGAATAGAAGAAGCAGGCAGGGTCAGAACTAGGCAACAAGCAAGAGTAATTGAAGCAAGAAGGAAGAAGCAGCCCCATCTGTAAGAAAAATGAATTTAGGCCGCAACTTCTAAGCCAAGTTTAGATCAGCTCAATGAACTTCCTTTGTGGTTTGATAATGCACTGTTGACCACAACACAAATTGCTTTCTATACCATGTAGTCTGATACTGTACATATAAAATGGTCTGTGACATTTGCAATTTTCTTTCCTTAAGCAGGCTAAATTTTTGATTAAGAGACACAGATTGAGTTACTAGCAACAATTGTGAAAAGATAAGAGGATTCCTGCAGTCCTCTGCTTTTGTGCATGTGTATGTGTGTGTGGTGCAGGCACACATATGCATGTGTGTGTGTATGTTCATTGTTATATGTAACTATGCTAGTGAATCTTTTTACTAGAAAACCTGATTTACTACTGTTCGGCACTATCTTTCTTAAACTAGAATTAAAAAATACATATAGCCTTACAGATTTAAATCTGTCTATACCTCCACATAGAATGTGACCTGTCAGGACTAAGATCACACAAATCAACATTAATCTCTACTCATTAGACATTCACACTGTAGTCACTGAGCAAGGCACACAATCACATAATTTCAATGATCATCTGGCACACTGTGGTAAATACTCTAAAAGGTTAAAATTATTTAAGGGTCACAGAATAGGAAACATTACACTTAGATTTGGGAAACCATTTCTCAATAGAAATGACATTTAGCTAAAACCTTAATTATGAAAAGGATATTAACATGGATGATAAGCAACTTTCACAGTTTATAACTATGGTTGCAACCAGAAACAAAAGGATTCCTGCCTAAAAGTAGTTTAGGGTAATTTTGCTTTAATGGCAAAGATTTGACAGCACTTCAGAATATACTGTTGGTTAGTGGGCATTTGGTGCCTGATTTTCATTATTCACTCTCTTCTACACCAGTATCCTGACCAAAACCTCATAGCCATAGAGTGCTATCTAGAGATCTATGAATCAGCTCTATTCAGGTGTCACATGAATATTTAAATAAAGCTACCTTCTCTTCTGTGATACTGTTTAGAGACAAATATTAGCAATTTTCTTCTAGCATTCTCCAGAAGAGAGAAATACTCTTGGAATTGAGTTCTCTAAATGCCAAGGCAGGAACATAGGTGAGAAGAGCCTAAATAGTTTCTGCTAAAAGAGCTATTGACAAATATAGAAAAATAATGCATGTGTGTTTTACTTCCAACATTTGTCATTTATCATATTTATAAAATTCTCACATGAGATGAGCGAACATGCCATTCCAAAGACTCATCCAATCTGAACTGAAAAGGGAAATAAAACTTGGTCCATAGGAACTTAGATTCAGTGAAATATGGATAATGGGTCATATTAAAATTGTAATGATGTAGCTAACGAATAATGAATGTTCTAGTGCTATCTTTGGGTAATCATCTGCAAACATATGTTTTTCTCAGGAATTCATGGGATGTTGATTTTATGCGCACTAGAAATCCTCCACTATCTGTACTGGCAAATGAGTTCTCAGTGCTTTGACTAATAACAGATTGAGAACCCAATGAATTTATGAAATTATTCAAACAGTATGGATGGATTTCTTAACAATATTCTTGAACATTGCTTTATTGCCCTTTGATCATTTGGGCTGGCTGCAGTGCTGACATGGCCAGGCTTGTTAAAATTTTAACGTTCAGTCTTTGTAGGGTCTTCAAATTTGGTTCAATCTTGTACGTGCTTTGAGTGCTCATCTCCTTCAGTGCATTTCCCAGGGTGTGGGTTGTCGAAAGCATCCGTGCAGCAATAGCTTCTGCTCCCTTTAGATTTGTCCCTAGAGACAGAATTATGTATGCCCCCTAGGTAGAATTATAAGTAATTATGTATTTTTCTCTTTGTCATGGATTATACCAAAAAGGCCCCCATTTGCTTTAAGCAAATTAACCCTCTCAGCAAAATTTAACCTAAGCATGCTAAGTTAAATGGTCTAGACTTAGTTCAAGGGAATTTGATGCCAGAGCTCACTGGATTGGATCTGAATGCTTTGAGCAAAGGAATGTGAACAAACATGTTGAATTTCTACTCCCACTATCGATACTCATTTGTTAGTATCATTTGCAGGTATATTTTGTCTTCTTTTACCCAAAGTGCCATTTCAACAAGTCTAGTCTTAGTCTGCTGTTCACTTTATCTTCAATTTCTTCTTTGATTATAGATTTCCCACTTAAACATTTTATACTTATAATAACCTTTTTTTCCTTCCTTCCTATCTTTTTGAATCAGTGTTAAAAGTACATCCATTAACCTTTGCATTATGGCTATCAGGGAAGCAAGGGAAGGCAAAATAACTTGTTGGTTAAAAGAACCAGCTTTGGAATCAAAGTAATTTGGGGCCTAATCTAGATTTGGTTCCTTAATAGTTATGGGAAAAGGAAGGCAAGTCATTTAAACTCCTTAAATTCAAGTTTCCTCATCTATAAAAACATCTATGAAGTGATATTGGTATTACTAGATATTAATAGGATTGATAGCATTTACATAATGACAATGTTATGAATAATACTAAAATAATGTAAGCAATGCGTTTAGCAGACTTGCCCATAGTAACAACTGTTATTGGTCTAGATGCTGTGAATGGTGTTGCTTTGGTGATACTATTGGTTGTGGTGATGGCAAAAATGAATCATTGTACTTTTTCAAGTGTGTCATACCCATTTCCCTGTGAAAGTGCATTGTGAAATTCAGGTAATCAGTGTTGGGATGCCACCATGACTGAAAGGGCAGTTTTGTGTAAAGTTCTGGTTTTCAGTAATCAGTTATGATGAATTCTTACTATAGATAAGATGAAGCATTCATCCCTCCATAGCCCTTGCCAATTTCCTTGCTATACAGAAATAGTCAACCAGTCACTACTGAACTCATAACTGTCATAGCTCCTACAAGATACTTTTATAAAATCCACAATTATGTTAGCCTGGATACTTTGATGACTATATCTATTTTTAAATTATTTTTTTCATCCCTCTACTCATAAAACAACATCCAAATTAACAGTGCACAGTGAAGTTGAAATAAGATAAGAAACCTGACTGTAAATTACTTAAGTAAAGCTAATGAAGGATTACAGGGGTTTTAAACAGAAAAAAAAAAAAAAAAGAAACAAAAGTATTAGGAAAATTAAGCAGGTGCACTGTGAACATTAATTACAGTTCACTAAGATTTTGTTTACTGAAGTTAGGTTCTAAGTCATTGAGTTTTCTTAGAAAATGACCACAGTTAACTTGTACCATAATTTATAAAGCAGACGATATTGTTTATCTCAACAAATTGAATCATGTAAAGTTAAACACAGGTTTTGTCATAGTCTCTTGAAAAACAAAGAGGGAGGAATATAGAGTTCATCAGGATGTTTAACACCACAAAGGCTTCTTCTCCATTTCTCCTGTCTATGTGCCATTCTATGTATATACCAGCTTTATTTGCAAACTAATAGTGTGGTGTATTACATGTAGCTCTATGGCATGGGAATGGATATTGAAATAAGTTAGATACCCACGTTCTAGTAGCTGTTCTGCTATCCAGTTGTATCGTACTCATACTTTCATTAGGTCTCTGGGCTTCCAATTTTTAATCTATAAAAAGTTATTTGTTGTATATCACTAGTTCTTAAAATATTTTTACTCATAATCCCCTTTGAAAATAGCACAAAACCTATGCAACATTTTGGTCAGGCATAAGGAAGTTTTACCAAATAAATTTCTGTACAATTTTAATAGTTCTAGCCCATTCTATAGCTCTAACAACTGCTTGGACCTTAGGCTAAGACCTATACTCTAGGTGATTAGTATTGTCAATCATAACTCAATAATTATGTGATCCTTAGCCATTAAAATTTGTTTCCCTCAACTAGCTTATACTTTTAGGACCTAGCGGAAAATGTATGTGTAAAGGCTCTAGAGAAGAATTCTGAGACTTGTGTATACTCATTTTGTACTTTCTTTAGTTTTGGATTTATTGTGAGGTTTTTGGCAAGTTACACATTTTCTCTGGGGTATCCTTATAGTGAAAAAATCTTGGACTTTGGAATCAGACAGATCTCAGTTGAAATTTTGGTTATGCCATACATTTACTCTGCAATCTTAAAGCAAAGTACTCTGTGGGAATGCTTTCATTGTATATAATCTCTCTAATAGTTTGTAATCTTGAAGTTTAAAAAATTCACATTTAAAAACTATGTCCAGTGTTTACCTCAATCCCTTGCAACTAATTTCCTCTCAAGTCTAAGAAGGCACTTGGAGTATTGACCTCTGCATCCCTCTTTCTTCTCTTCCTTTGCATCTTTTATTCCAGTCTTCTCTCAGCTAATTCCATATCATCCTTAAGACATCACTTTCTATTTGAAACAAGGTCTAGGCTGTGATGTGATGTGCTTGCAGCAGCTCTGAATATTTTCATCAAAGTATGAATACATGCCAGTCATATGAAGACATTTGTAAGTCCTAGGCCCCTTTACATGTAGAACCCAAAATAACATGTCTTCCCAAAATAACATTCATATTAAAATGAATTCACATTCCAAATTAAAGAAAGATTTTATTCCTAAAAAGTCAAAGTATTTTTATATTTTATAATTTTGATCCTTGAGTTTTTGAAAAGTGCTTTTTTCTTCTGGCCTAATATGTGTATACATTTGAGTGTATGCACATATATAATATGCTATACATATGTATGTACATATATTAAATATGTGTATATATAGACAGAGATTTTTAGCTAGTTACTTGATATAGTTTTAATTTGCAGTTATTTTATTAAAATTGTAAACTTCTGGTTTTATGTTTTTATTTTGTGCTTAGAGATAGTCATTATTTTGTTAAAGTCATAGTATTTTTCTGTAGTCTGTACCATTTTATTGTTTTAACTAATAGACACAATGGCTATGTTTTTCTTTTTCAGCTATTTTCAGATGTAATTGATAATTAAAATAATAAGGTTTAAAGTGTACATCCTGATGATTTGATATACATACACATTATGAAAGGATTCCCCCCTATCTAGGTCATTAACACATCCATCACCTCACATAAGATAGGTATGGTATGAGTCCTAATTTTGTCATTTATTAGTTAGATGATCTTGGGTAAATTCTTCCATTTCTCTGAGTTTTAATTTTCTTAATGAACTGCTATTTGACATTCAAAGAGGCTTAGGTTAATGACTGATTAAAGCTGATTATAATTATTTAATTCTTTTTTTTAATTCTTAACTATTCCAATTAAAAAATATTAAAATCAGTCCATTCAACTTAAAAAGTCTAAGGAATGCCAAAGTTAAGGAAAAGAGTTAAGAATAAAGATTGTAATTGTTTGATTTATAATTTAGTGCCATTATATATATGAATGCTGGTATGTCAGTTTACCTTTGTTGTAACTAATTAATTTTTATACATATTAACTTAGAAATACTTGGGTTAATTTTTAATAGTTTTGTCTTAAATTTTGAAGTTGGTGAGGAGAGCAAAGGAAGACGAGATGCACAGGTATATTAGACTGATAATGTCTTTTATATGGTGCTTAAAATGATAGAGCTAAAGGTAGAGAAGAGAGGTATCCTTGTCAGATACTTTTACACAATTATGTCAGATACACATAATTAGAAAACAAACTAAAGAAATAACAGAGGCAAATGAAAGTGCAGGAATTTTTAAAAGAGCCTGTGCACATTTATTGCTTCCTCTTCTTCTGAATGTACTTTTTTTTTAAAAAATAAGGTTTTATTTATTATTTCCAGAGAGAGGGAGGGAGAGAGGCAGAGAGAGAGAGAGACAGACACCATTGTGTGGGTGCCCTCCACCTGCCCCCAGCTATGGATCTAGCTGGAGACCTGGCTTGCAGCCTGGTTATGTGCCTTGGCTGGAGAACCAAACCAGTGACCATTGGGTTCACAGGCTGGTGCCTTACCCACTGTGCCACCAACCAGGGTGAACATACTTTTTAAAATTGCTTTAATGAGACTATTACTTATATATAACTAACTGAAAATCATCTTATTGTATAATGTGAAGAAACAAATTTTTTTCTTGAAATTCAGTTGAAAATAATAAGATATCTTTAAACTTAAACTAGGAAATGCAAGGAAGTAGAGTAGATGAAACTTTTAAAATTTTTATTAACTTTATTTGGGCAACATTGGTTAATAAAATTATATAGGTTTCAAGTGTACAATTCTGTAATATACCATCTGTATGTTGTATTGTGTACTTACTACTCACAGTCAAGTCCACTTCCACTGCCACCATATATTGACCCCCTTTACCCTAGTAACATCCCCTATCCCCACTTCCCTAGGGTAACTGCCACACGGTTGTCTGTTTCTATGCAGTTTTGTTTTGTTTGTTTTTCTGCTTTCAGATTTATATCCCATATATGAATAATATCGTATGGTGCTTCATTTAAAAGAGGCTGAATTATGTTCTCCAACAGCAGAAGTTACAATGAAATTTTACACTGTGTGAAACTAGGGAACTTAAATTTAAGTTAGAAATAATAACAACAAAACTATTGTGTTCCTTGAGTTCAATTACAACAAAAAACCCCAGCAGTTTGTGGATGATCAATTATTATCTATTCTAGCCGTAGTTTTGAGTATACACTTCTTTCAAAGTGAACATTTTACAATCTTGACAAACATTGCCATGAAGAATAACATTTAGTTGGGAAAATATACAGGAAATTTACAGGAAACTAGCCCTTGTTTATTTATACATATATAGTGGAGAGAAATAATAAGAAAGAAAATGTGTTCCTTATATTAGAGATCTGAGTGTAGTCAAATTTAATTATGCTTGGAATATTTAATTATCCAGCTAGCCATGATTATTATTTTAGTTAGTAAAGTCAGTGGTTTAATTAGTAAATATTCTTTTTTAAAGATTTTTTATTTATTATTTTCAGAGAGAAGGGCAGGGATGGAGAAAGAAAGGGAGAGAAGCATCAATGTGTGGTTGCCTTTCACCTGTCTCCAGCTACAGACCTGGCTGGAGACCTGGCTTGCAACCTGTTTAATGTGCCCTGACTGGGGAATTGAACCATCAACCTTTGGGTTCACAGCCTGGCACCTATCCACTGAGCCACCAGCCAGGCCTTAATTAGTAAATATTCTTTATCTATCAGTTTACTTGTTGGCACTGGAAAAGGCTCTTTTGCAACATAGTATTTCAGTAAACAAATTATGGTCCAAAAATATTTTTTCTCTATGCAATACTGTTTTTTCTACAGATTAATTAAAACTCAACAAAAAGGAAAATATAATTTTATTCCATACTTCTCTAAAATCAAAGATATGTATTTTCTTAGCACATAGTAATTCTACTGAGGTTTGGAGTTCTATTTTTCAAGTGGTCCCCAAGACTGCTTTTTTTTTTTATTTGAAGTTATGGATGTTTTAATATTGCGAGTGATGAAATAAATAATAAATAAAAGATTGCCACTTAACCATCCAAATGCAGCTATTAATAACACAGCATTGAACCCAGGAAGATTAAACAATCAAAGATCCTCAGGACCTCCAACCCTAATTCAACCCCTTCTTTTCTCACCTTGATATGTAAGAGCCTTCTAACTGATCTCCCTACCTTCACTTTGTCCTTCCCATCAGTTTTGCACTGTGATACCAGAAGCTCCTTAAACATTGAGCTCCTCATGAATTTCTTCTGCTTTAATCTTTTATTGATTCCTACTATACACCTGGGTAAAGACCTGCATCACCAAGCAAGGTAGACAAGACCCTGCATTATCCATCCCCTTCCTACTTCTCCAAGGATTATTTTTTTCTTTCTCATTGAAATGCATGTGTGCTCTAATTACAAAAACCCTAACCCTGAAATAACAGCTGGACAGCAATAACAGTAACAAAACCCACTAGATCTCTCATCAATTGATTAGCAACAATGTGATCTGTCACCAGACCTGACATTTCCATGTACTTATCCACTCAAGAAATACTTACTTGATGCCTACCATGCACTCAGCATTATACTTGCCAGAAAGATTCAGTAGCAAGCAAAGAACACTAGTTATATAGGTCATCAACAACCAATACATGCCCTGCCCTCCCAGGGCTGAAGTCTTAGGCAGGGGGTACACCAAGACTGAAACTCCAGGAAGGCAGGAAATGTATTTGCAGTCACACAAGCAAATGTAGAATTACAGTTTGTTGCTGTTAGGTCCTAAAAAATAAAGAGAGCAAGTCCTGGGAGATTCTATGACCTAATCAGGAAGGATGGGGGAGGTACACTTGTTACAAGAGTTGAAGAATGACTAGAAATTATACAGGCAAAGTGAGAGATAGAGAAGACCTAGGCAGAGGTAATATGCAAAATACAAAAAGAAGGGAGAGAAGGTGTGTGAATTGAAAGGCCATAGTGATGGAGCCCAGAACAAGGGGGAAGGCGAGTCATGGAAATGGCTTTAGTGAGATGATTTAAGTATATCATTGATAATTTCATTTTGGGGACAATGGGAAGCCTTTTTAGGACGTTTAAGTGGAAGTGTGACTTTATGCGGTGTTTGTTTTGAAAAGATCCCTCCACCTGCTGTGGAGCATGAGTTGGAGGCAGAGCCCATTGGGATATGGGGAAAGAGCTGGAGATAGTGGCTAACGTCCTACAGAGACGGCATCAGTTTATACTATGCTGGTTTACACATGGCAGATTTATTTCTGAAATAAATGTACCATTTCATTTAAGCTTCGTAACAACGGTGTAAGGTAGGCTGCACCAAGCCCACTTTACACATCAGCGCATTGAGGCTTAGAGTTACGTGCGTTCACTTAGTCCCTTAGAAATATGTGGCACAGTCAGGCCACAGAAACCAGGTCTCTGAATTATAAATCATACTCCCTTTCAACTATGCTGCTCTCTTTTTGCATTTGGGCATATTGTACTTCTCAAGATGCTAAAACTTACATTTACTGTGTGCTTGCAATGCCCTTCCATAGAGCAAATCTCTGGATTTTTTCTCCAACCACCACCTCTTCATGCTCCCAGTCTCGGTTAATATCTGTCCTCCATGATTTCATAGCACTTCATGCTTTCCTGCTCTTTCCTTATTTCTTCCACTACTAGATTATGAGCTTCTATAGACAGGAAGTGGGAGTTTATTTCTGTAGCCCCAATGCCTAACAACATGTTAAATGTAAAGAGGAGCATAACAACTTAAATTAAAGATATGCTCCTGGTAATCTTCTAGATCAAACACTCAAACAAAACTTGGATAGCCTATGGAGTATGTCTAGAAAATGGTCGCTGGAGACATCTTCTGTTAGTCTTCATAACATTATTGACCACCTTCCATGTGCCAGGTACAAAATTAAAGACTTACAATATTATCATATTTAACATTCACAAAGTCTGTAGACAGTGCATGTTATTATGCTCATAATACATATGAGGAAACTGAGTACGTTGTCTAAAGTCACCAACTCCAGGATTTAAGCTTAAATCACACTGCATTCAAAAACCTTTGACCTAGATATGATGCACCTGTTCCTACTGTACTTGCATGGTCTTTTTTAGTTGTCCAGTGTGAGATGTGAGGTGGAAAATAACATCCTGACTTTCCTGACCTGGACTGACAAATTATGTATCTTCTCCAAGTCACCAGAGAGAAATAGGTGGTTCTTTCTGATCCCAGTCATTTTTGCTCTTTCCAACTCCTTCCGGTTATGGAATGTATAAGCTACTTTTATTAATTTATTATTTTATTATTTTTTATACTTAAATTTTTATTTTTAAAAATTTAAATATATTTTATTATTTTGCTATTACAGTTGTCCCTATTTTTCCCCCTATGCCCCCTCCACCCAGAACCCCATTCCCTCCAGCAATGCCCCCCTTACTTCATGTCCATGAGTCATGCATATAAGTTCTTTGGCTTCTCCATTTCCTTTATTCTTCTTAACATTCCCCTGTCTATTCTGTAACCACCAATGTGTACTTTTTTCCTTTCACATCCAGACAAATCACCATTTAATTATTGCCTTCTGGTAGCTTCTCAAATCATATTAACACAAAGTTTTCTTTTCATTATTCCAAAATGCCTACTTTAATTCATTTGTTTAAAGAATTACTCTTTTAAGTAATATGAATTGCAATATTACCAAACATGCAAAAAAATACATTTATACCCATACATATTTTTACACATATTTAAAGTACCTACTGGATTTTGAAGAGTTAATAAAAAATTTAAATATGCCAATAGCTTACATAATTATTACATGTTTAATGATAGTATTTTGGATATAATGTAGCAAAATTAAGCAGATTTTTTCTTTTTTTAATATTTATTTTTCTCTGGAATGTTATTTTTGTGAGATATATCACAGAAATGGTGTATTGCAGAACTCACTTTTGTGAAAGTTGTCCTAGAGACAGTGTCAAACCCATAGTAAAAAATGAATTTGTTTTTTGAGTCAGTTCCTCCCCACTCCAATAATATAACTCAACTTTATTTTAAGCTACTGGAACTACAACTTATTATTTTTGGAGTCTTCCATCTTAAATAGTAGATAGATAGATATTTATTTAGGCTGTGCACAGGTCTTACTTCTTTCAATACCCTCTGTTTTTCCCTTACATGTGTTCTACAAGTTGAAATCTTCAGAAATAATGGCACTTGCAGTGCTCATCCAGTCCCCAGAGTAGAAATTATTATATCTACTAAGTTGAGGTAAAAAATAAAAAGCTCTAGGATTTAAATAATTTTGTAGAATAGTATTTTAGCTATTTTTTGAACTTGTGGTTGACTTCCTATGTGGTCCTAAACTGAGTTATTTAAGAGTCTGTTGAGGTAGAGATTAGGTATGTTCACATTTCAATAATAAAGTTTACTATAGCATTCATTCCTTTCTCCAAGCATCCCCAGTTTGGGGGCCTTCATAACAGGAAATGTACATTTCCACAATTTATTTGAAAGGAATCTCATCTAATTTACATGCTAATATGAGAAAATATATCGTCTGTGTACATGAATCATATAGTTTAGTAGTTTGCAACTTCCATCGGAAGTGGTCTTCATTTTCAGTATCTTTTCTAACCTAAAGATTGGCAGATTTCACAACATACCCATGACCAGTTGGTTGCTGGTTAAAACATAAATTGCTAACAAAATTTGTTACAAAAATTGTTACACACCCACAAATAAGCACATATTTTGTAACAGTGAATAAGGAAGATAGCATGTCTTCTATGTAATATACATCCGCATTTTTTTACTTGTTTCTTCTTCCTTAACTGCATTCGATTTTTCTGAGTTATTGCAAGTAACCTGAATTTCCCATATTGTGAAATAATTCCAATCTAAGAAAACTTAACTTGCAGTAATGCAGATGCAAGTAATATACAAAATTATACCTTATTTAGTAAAATCTATAATAATATCATTTTAAAGCATTCATAAGTTAAAGTTCGTTCTTATCCATTCAGCTACTCTATGTCTTTTGATTGGTGCATTTAATCCACTTACCTTTAAGGTTATTATTGATAAGTACTTATTCATTATCTATTTTCCCCTTTATACTTGTGTTCCTATCTGTCTCTGTTTCTTCATCTTCTTAAAGGAGACCCTTTAGCATCTCTTGCAATGCTGGTTTGGTGGAGATGTATTCCTTTGCCTGGGAAACTCCTTATTTCACCTTGCATTTTAAATGAGAGCCTTGCTGGGTAGAATATTCTTGGTTGCAGGCCTTTGGTTTTTCATTGCTTGATATGCTTTTTGCCATTCCCTTCTGGCTTCTTGTGTTTCTGTTGAGAAATCAGCTGATAACCTTATGGGAGCTCCCTTGTACGTTATTAGCTGTTTCTCTCTTGCTGCTCTTAGGATTCTCTCCTTGTCTTTGAAATTTGACATTTTCATTACAATATATCTTGAAGTGGGCCTGTTTGGGTTCATCTTCCTTGGGACCCTCTGTGCTTCCTGAGTTTGCATGACATTTTGTCTCCTCAAGTTAGGGAGGTTTTCTGTCATTACTTTTTCAAAGAGGTTTTCTATCCCTTGCTCCTCCTCTTCTCCTTCTGGTGTTCCTATGATACGGATGTTATTATGTTTCATGTTGTCCTGTAGCTCACTTACAACCTCTTCATTCTTTTTCAGTCTTTTTTCATTTTGTTGCACTGCCTGGAAATTTTTTTCTACATTGATCTCCAGCTCAATGATCTGGTCCTCTGCTTTCTCTAGCCCGCTTTTGATTCCTTCTACTGTGTTCTTCAATTTGGAAATTGTATTCCTTCATTTCCTCCTGGCTCTTATTGATGGTGTCCTTTTTAATGCTTGTGCAGTTCTTAGTAAGTTCCTTGTAGCTTTCCTGGAGTTCCTTGTAGTTCCCCTGGAGTTGTTTGTAGTTATCTTTGAACTTGCTGAGCTCATTGAGCTTCTCTTTCATTATTTTGAATTCCATGTCTCAGAGGGTGCTTGCATGTTTTTCATTTTGCACTCTTCCTGGGGATTCCTCCTTTCCATTTGTTGAGGGTTTATTTCTTTGTCTCCCCATTTTAAGTGACACTTGTTTGTTTCTGCTTCTTGGGTTGGTCTGCTTTGATTTACTGTTTTAGTGGTGTGATTTTCTGTGGTGTAGAGGTGCACTTTTTTTACTTCCTGGTTCTGTGCTTGGTGACTAGTATAAAGTAGTATAAGCTACTTTTAGTATACAATGACATGCAGTCAACATCTGAAATGATGAGGAATCTTTCAGAAAGCACTGGTAACAACTGTTTCAAATTCTGTACCTTATATTAATACATAGGAAATATTATTTTATTTTTTATATTAAAATTTTTAATTTATTATTCTATTACAGTTGTCCCATTTTCCCCCCATTACTCTCCCCAGTCCAGCCCACTCCACCCTCCCCCACAGTCAATCCCCACATGCTGTCCATGTCTGTGAGTCATTTATACTAGTTCCTTGACTAAATTCTACCCTTTGTATCCCTTCTTCCCTTCCTCCCCACACCTCTGAAACCCTTCAAAATGTTTATAAAAAACTGTTATGGCATCTTACTTGCGAACTAAATCTAAAGATAGGTTTCACCTAGGTAAGAGTTTTGCTAAATGTTGGCCCTGCTCCATGCGACATATGGAATCTCACAGTTGTGGAAGGCAATAGTGCCCTACGCCTGGAAGCATCCTGGTCTGCCAGAATGTGTTCCAGTTTGGGAGCTGGAATCATCAAGTCTCAACCACACATAGATCATATATTATCTCTCTGGGCTTCATAGCTCTCTGATTGGACTTAGGAAATAATGTCTTCTTTAAAAAAAAAAAAATCTTTACTGAGGATATGTTTACTGATGAGAGAGAGAGAGAGAGAGAGAGAGAGAGAGAGAGGGAGAGAGAGAAGCATTGATTAATTGCCTCCCATATCTGCCACGACGGGGGATCAAACCTGCAACATAGACATGTGCCCTGGCCAGGAATTGAACCCACAACTTTTTGGTGTATGAGACAATGCTCCAACCAACTAAGCCACCTTGACAAGGCAAAAGACAATGTCTTTCTATAGAACAGAACAAACTTTTAGTCTCAAAAACATGAATATTTCACTCAATTGTATGTAGAATCAAATAATTGTAGATTTGGTGTGGTTAAAATTCATGTAGATAAATTCTTTTTCTCACCAACTTACAAACAGCTTCCATGGCTATGCTGTATTGGAAGAGAAAAGTGATTCTTAGAAAGATAAGTAAATTGCTCAAATCACAATGCTGGATTTCAAACCTCAGTTTAAATGATTCTAGAATCTAAGCTTTTAAACATGAAGACATATGTATATCTTAAAACTGCTATGTTTTTCCTTTAACTTCATATTACCCTAAATTTAGTACCCTAAATTCTGTAAGTTTCCTTACTTGATGTGGCTTTATTCCATCCTCAAAATTGGTTCCCAGTCATGGCTACTAAACAGGGGAAGAAAGGAAAGCCCTCCAATCCAAGTGCACGAGATCTTCAACAAAGACAATATTGACCCAGTGATTCCACTGCTAGGATTATACCCAAAAAGCCCTGAAACACCAATTTAGAAGAACCTATGTACCCCTATGTTTGTAGCAGCACTATTTATAATAGCCAAGTGCTGAAAACAGCCTAAGTGCCCATCAGTGGATGATTGTATCAAAAAACCTTGGTACATTTACACAATGGAATACTACAAAGCAGAAAGAAAGAAGAAGCTCCTACCTTTTATGACAACATGGATGGAACTAGAGAGTATTATGCTTAGTGAGATAAGCCAGTCAGTAAAAGACAAATACCATATGATCTAACCCATTACAAGAGACTAATGAACAAAACATACAAGCAAAACAGAACCAGAGACATGAATACAAGACTTTCAGTGTGCAAAGGGGAAGGGTTGAGGGGAGGGGGAAGAATGAGGCAAAGAAGGGGAGCAGTTTAGTCAAGGAACTAGCATCGATGACCCATGGATACAAATAACACATGGGATTGACTATGGAGGGGAGGAAGGGGTGGGTGGGGAAGGGGAGATCAGGGGGGGAATAATGGGATGAATGTAATACAACAATAAAATTAAATTTAAAAAAGATAATAAAAGAGTAAATGTAAAATAATATGAGTAATTTTATTTGCATTGCAGAATGTAAATGTCAATATTAGAGACTTTTGCAGGCTTCTTCACAGTTAAACTGTATTTCTGATAAAATATTATGATATCAAAATACTATAAACAATATTTTCTTCCTGAATGAAATGAGAAAATTACCTTAGAATTCTTTCTTTGAACTTTGCATAGAGGTTAATGAGATCATTTGGTCTAGCTTTTACCATTTAAGAGAAAGTTGTACTATATTCATTTATTAAAATACACCGTTTAGGACCTATTAATTTGCCAGGGCCTCTACTACCTTCTCTTTCTAATTGTATTCCTCTTGTACCCCTAATTGCAATAATCCTTTGAGTCTACAACTCATGGTCCTTAGTTCCCTTCTTAATCTTCATTATCCATCTCAAGGTCTCATTATTATCATATTCAGACTATATTTCAAGTTCAACTTTATAATCACTCATTGGAATAGCTTTATTTTCCTTGTACATCATTTCTGCCAACACACTTCGCTGGTACAATTCCAATTGTGGCTATCTCACTTTTTCTTATTCAACATCTGCATCTGAACATCTGAAAAGGCTGGAGAAAACCCACAATGATGCTGACTGGTTTTTACTTATATTTAGTATCATAAATTTCATGTGGCCCCAATTTACTGTCTGGCAATTCTATAACTACCTTTGTTAGTCATTCATTCTCCCACTGTCCTGGATTATTATTTCATATCTGCTCCTCTCTTCTGAATCCTGTAATATTTCTCTGATTTTTTACACTCAACAATGACTTTTCTCCCCATTTCACTGAGAAAATGAAGAAAAATCAGTGGGGGGATTAATTCTCTCACCAACAGATCCACCAAAATTCCTGAAATGCATGTAGAATTTCACTTCCCCTTCTGTTGAATAGATGTACCATTTACAAGTCCTAGAGACCATAGTCCTAGTGATATGGCTCTTCTCCTTATGGAATGTACCAGCAAATGAGGGTGAAACGTATTAAACAGATGTCTGTATATGATTTGATGTCAGAAAAGTTGGGTAGAAGGTCCATGTTTATCTTTAGGTACATAGCTTTGGAAATGGGCAGAAGCAAATCTCTGAAACCTCAGTTCCTTTTCTTTAAAAATGTCTACAACCCATTTTGAGATTTTAATGATATAATGAACAGTAGTGTGTTTTGTAAATTATAAAACTTTTGAGCATGAAATAGTATTTGTCCAAACCAAGGCTATGTGGCCTCAGCACAGGTTGTACATGCACCAAACTAGTAGACAGTGGAAGGAAGCTTTGCATATAGATTTTGAAGCAAATGCCTCATTTAGACCTGTTGCTTCATTGGCTGTCATGACTAATACATTCAAATGACAAGTTGTTTACATGTTTAAGGATAGTGTCTCAGTAGCTTTTTTGTGCAGCTCATTCTAGCTTTATTATTTGCAAAGCACTGTTTAAAAAAAAAAAATGTCATTTGACCTGGCTGGTATGGGAGCTCAGTTGGCTGGGCGTCATCCATAGGATTCCTGATTAGGGAACAAGCCTGGGATGGTGGTTTGGTTCCTGTCAGGACATGTACAAGAGGCAACTGATAAATATTTCTTTCTTACATTGCTGTCTTTTTGCCTCTATTTCTCCCTCTCTAAAAATAAATTTAAAAAATTGTCATTAATCCTTTAGAACCCAGTTCAAGTGTTATTACTCTCAGAGCCTTCCATGCCATTTTGATAGTCCTTTTTCCATATTCCAAGAATCTTGGCATTCATCTTAACCACACATTTATTGCTTTTTTCTTATATTTTTTCTTCCCAGCCCCCTGCCTCCTCCTCTTTATATCATCCCCTCAGGGTAAGGATTTTCTGGGCTATGTTGTGTTCTTTTTGTCTTTTTATCCCAAGATTTAGCAAGAGAAAGAAGCCTTGAACTATAGCACATACTGGACTAAAATATTGTTTCAGTCTATTTCCCATATCCTTCCCTCTCCTTAGCTCCAGCCTCTCCCTTCACAGTGAGACCTATGAGGGGAAAGGCTGTCTCTGGCATGTAGTCCCTTCCAGTGCTAGCGTGATGCCATGAACATAATAAAGAGCAAGCCAATGTTTGTGGAAACATCCAAAGGAAAAAAAGTCCTTCCCATTTATTTAACATACCTTTTGAAGCACATAATCTGTGCCTTGTCATGAGGGAAGTGCTGAAGAGAAATCAATGAGCAAAATCCAGGTAAATATTTAGTCCTGCTTTTTGGAACTTCTATTTTAGTGATGGAGACTAACAATAAAAATAATAAATGAACCCTAAATTTTGTTAGTGTGGGATAGGCTAGATCAAAGATTAGATACAGTTCTCACTGTAAATCTCACTGTGACTTTAGAGTAATGATTTCAAGCAAGTGAGGAAGTGAGATATCCCACTATCTGGGGGAAGAACATTCTGAGACAAGTGGAAAAAAGTGTAGAAGCCTTAGAAGATCTAGGAGGGATGGGGAGGCTTTGGAGAATTTCAAACAGAAGAGTAATAATCTGATTTATGCTAAAATATATAGATAAATGAAAATGCAAGAAAGTATACTCATTATAAAATATGCAACAGTTGATTTTATTAAATATTCATTTCTGTTGATTCTGTGTATTTTATTGAAGCAGGGCACATGTGAAATAAAGGTTGCCATTGTTGCAAAATACATTTTTGATGATTATATTCACCAAATGCATTAATTATATTTTTAGTGAATAAAGAAGTTAATGAACTTGAAAGACAGATTGTCAAGGGGTGAGTCTACTAGGATTCATGGTAAAAGAAGTCTGTCCTAGCCCTGGCTGGTGGCACAGTAGATAAGGCACTGACCTATAGATCCAAAGGTCACTGGTTCAATTCCCAGCCAGGGCACACGTAACCAGGTTGCAAGCCAGGTCTCCAGCCAGGTCCTTAGCTGGAGGCAGGTGAAAGGCAACCATACATTGATGTCTCTCTCCCTCTTTGCCTCTCTCCCTTCCTCTCTCTCTAAAAATAATAAATAAAAATCTTTAAAAAAAAAAAGCCTGTCCTTATGTGGAAATCTGTTTTAGCATTGGCAACTTCTTATTTTTTGAGTTTTTTGAAAGTAAGCACTCCAAAACAGGATTTTTCAGCTTACTTTATTTAATGTTTTAAATGGCAAGATTAATGTACATCTAGTTTGCTAAATACATCCATCAGTCCTTACTCTGATGCAAATAACTTACACATTTTAATAAAATCTTCCAGTTCTTTGTTAGGATTGTATTTAAAACACATTATTTGGAATTCTTAATTGTCCTTCAACTTTGGCACTTTAATGTTTTTCTTAACCTAAATACAGTTAGGAAAACAAGCTAAAAATAGATAAATTTGAGATAGAAGCCAATGCATTTAAGCCAAGAAGTTTAGAAGACAAGATGTACTAAGGCACTTACTTATTGCCTACATGCCTTTAAAAATGTTATCATATTTCCAGAATTCTTCTGGGGCAGGGAAGGTAGCTCACAGTATAAAGGTATTTAGGCACTTCTTGTTTTTATGTAGGTAAAAACCACCATGAAGCCAGAGCATTAGGTGCAAGTAGGGTTTTGAATCTTCATTTTAAAAATGACAATCTGCCTAAAATATCTGTGTTTTGGTTTTGTTGACTTCATAAAAATTAATATGATGTTATTTAAAGCTTTTGATTTATTTTGAAAGAAGCAAGATGCCAAAGTTAGGAGCTTTTAAAAATAAACTTTTAATTTTGAGGTAATTATAGACTTACGTGCCGTTGTAAGAAACGTATGGAGATAGCTCATGTACTTGTTACCTAGTGTCTTCCTGTGGTGACATTTGCAAAACTATAGTACAAATCACAGCTAGGAAAGTGACAATATAGTCAAGATACACAGCAGCTCCTCCACTGCAAGGATCCCTTGTGTTTCCTTTCTCGGGCAACATCACTCATCTGTTCACCTACATCCCAGACCCCTGGCAACTGCTATTCTGTTTGCTTCTCCATTTCTATAATTTTGTCATTCAAAGAAGGATATATAAATGAGACCATACAGTATTTGACCCTTTTGGGTTTGATCCCCTGCGGAATCATTTCTTTCTCCAGCATCACTACATTATCATGTGGTCATGATCACTCTATTAGTTTTTTGACATACATAGCTCAGTATAACCTGTCCTGGTTCAGCTCCTATTATGTCTCAGACACCCTCCACATAGCTTAAAATGGACAAGGGAGAGTAAATGACAGAGAGGGACAAGGGGGGAGGGGGTTCAGATGTTTTTCAAGGTAAAAATTTTCTTTTATTCTTTTAATCTGTAAATTCAAAGGGAAATAGAGAGTTAGCTCCCATCTATGGCGTTTGAAATCCATCACCATTCAAATTTGTTAAGTAATTAGCTGCAGCCATGTGTGGTATCCCTGTACGCATGTCTGCGTGTGCTTATATGTGCTAAAGGTGTGTTATTTCAAGTTGTATTATCTTGCATGGTTTATGAAGCCCAAGTGCATAAAATGCCACCGTTTCTTCTCTTCAAAGGTTCTTAAAAGAAGTCCTTTGAAATTCATCATTACTTTTCTCCTTGTTTT
Organism: Noctilio leporinus; assembly: GCA_004026585.1. Lineage (NCBI taxonomy): Eukaryota > Metazoa > Chordata > Mammalia > Chiroptera > Noctilionidae > Noctilio > Noctilio leporinus. Next base: position 212,518 of record PVIW01001418.1, on the reverse strand, counting down.
TCAATGTGGAATATTTTATTGCAGACAGAGAGAGCATTTCTCATAGACTTCAGAGACAAAGACACAGTTGTAATCAAATTTTGTGCGTAGAAAATAGGCTGCTTTGTAGTAAAACTCTCCCATAGGGGTGTGTGCGTGTGTGCACTTACATGCATGCACATTCATGCATGTGTGCTGAGTTAAACTATGAAGCTCAAAAACTGATAGTTAATATTTTCCTGATAATGTGAGGCTGAAAAGACCTCACACAACTATGGTGACTTTGACTACCAACTATGTACCATTGTCTCTCTCCATTCTGTGAGGGGCTTCTGTTTTTATTTTTATTTAGTTTTTTATTTCTTTCCTTGGCTTTAAAGACCATGTTCATGGTAGATGTCAATCCCTGAAAAGTCTCTGAATGAAGAATTCAGGTGAAAAAGCAGTCATATGTTTCTTCCATATTCCATGTCAAAGGTTACAATTTATGACCATTCATTATACATTTGTACATATGTTATCATTTGGAATTTCCAAATCTAGGCCTTGTTACCCTTCCCCTTTTTGATATGATTTACATACTATATTTCAGTCATATTATTAGAAATAAGAACTTGTATTTAGAAAATGTTTAATTATTTGCCCTGCAAATCTTAATATCTCAGCAAGGATCATAGTTTTTAACCCAGCCAGTTCTGAGAATTTCTGTCCTTGCATGAGGCTCTGTCCTACAACATCGATGTGTTAAACATCTTTTGCACCATGTTTTCTACACATTCCTTCCATACCTTGCACTATATACCTCCCAGGACTTAATTTTAAGTATATGTTCACATATAGCTTTTGCTTGATACAGCTATCTCATATGTTTGTGGTTCTCCTGCTTCATGTTCTTTCCAATGTAGGTGTCAACTATCTCCTATCCTCTTACCCCAAATCTCTTCATGTTTTTAAAATCTTGGTTGTAATGTCATAATTTATTTTTACTATCTTTATATCCACAACTCCCAAAGGTTAGGTGCCCATAACTAGACAGGACTCATTTTGTTCATTTCTGTGTCTTCATTCTCTGGCATGGTAAGCACATAATAAATATCCTTTAAATGACTTAATTTTAATAATGACTATGAAAATGAATAAAAAAATGGGTGAATGTCTTGAGTATAAGTTGTAATTTATTCCCAAAGCATTTCCTAAGATAATTAAGATAGCTTAAGTCAAAATTCATTGCAACCAGGCAGCTTTGTGGATCAGTTGAACCCCACCTCATGAGTCTTTAGACCTTGAGCCCATGGAACCTAAGGTACACTTGGGACACTGATTTAATAAGTAAAGCTTTCTGATATAAGGTCAGTTCAAACCCTAATCGTGTAAGGAACACCAACACAGTGTTTCTTTGTTTTATAAAATGCTTTAATTCAGTACTTTTCTAAGAATGTCCTTGGGCATCTGAGGAGTCCCAAAGACAATTTCAGAAGGTCCACAATGTCAAAATTATTCCCACAGATATAGTAACATTGTAAAAACACAGTATATAATAACAATTTTAAAATGATAAAATTAATAGTGATAGATCAGTTTTTGTGTGGGTATCTTACCATATACTTTAAGTATTTTATATCATTTAATTTGACAAAAAACTATAAAGTAGGAATAATAGTCCTTTTTCCTTATAGAAGAAGGAATTAAGGCTCAGCGTTATGCCTCAAGTTACAGTTAAAATATAGTAAAGGAGAAATTGAAACCCAGTTGTATATTAATCCATTGACTATACTTTCTGCCCTATCCCACTTACCTGCTTTAGCAAAGTCCAGGGGAGAAGAAAACTGTGGAAAGAAATCTTTAGTTTTACGAGAGTATAGCCTTGTTTCTGTGTAAGATAAAGAAGCAAAAGAGTTATTAATACTGTTGGTGAAGGACTATCATTATAATTTTAATTTTGCAATTCCCATTGAACATCTTTTCATGTGGTTATTTATTATCTGCATATACTCTTCAGTGAAATATCTGGTCACAACTTTTGCCCATTTTCTAGTTGTAGGTATATATTTTTTACTTCTTTTTTATGTATTTTATTGATTATGTTGTTACAGTTATCCCAAAATTTTTTCCCTTTGCTCCCCTTCACCCAATCCCCATTTCATCCCGTAGTCCCACCCCCACTTAGTTCATGTCAATGGGTTGTACATATAAGTTCTCTGATTTCACCCTTTCCTCTATTATTCTTAAATTCCTCCTATCTTGTACCCACCAACTATGTTTCCTAATCCTTGTGCCATTTTGCCTTCTTCCACTTCCCAGCTAATAACTCTCCCCTTGAGCCTTATACTTATGTTTCTGGTCCTATTCTGTTGTCTGCTTGCTCTGTTTTTGTTTTCCTTCTTTTTCATCTTTCAAGTTCTGTTGTTGATGGTTGTGAGTTTGTTGTCACTTAATGTTCATAGTTTTTATCTTTTTCTTTAAGTCTCTTTAGCATTTTATATACGAAGGGCTTGGTGACGATGAACTCCTTTAGCTTTACCTTGGCTGGGAAGCACTTTATCTGACCCTCCATTCTGAATGATAGCTTTGCTGGATAGAGCAATCTTGGTTGAAGGTCCTTGCCTTTCTTCACTTTGAATGTTTCTTGCCAGTCCCTTATTGCCTGCAAAGTTTCTTTTGACAAATCAGCTGACAGTCTTATTGGAACTCCTTTGTAAGTAACTAACTGATTTTCTCTTGCTGCTTTTAAAATTCTCTCTTTATCTTTAACCTTTGGCATTTTAATTGTGATGTGCCTTGGTGTGGTTCAATTTGGATCTCGCTTGTTTGGGACCCTCTGTGCTTCCTAGACTTGTATGTCTGTTTCCTTCACCTAATTTGGAACGTTTTCCTTTATTATTTTTTTCACATAAGTTTTCAGTTTCTTGCTCTTCCTCTTCTTCTGGCATTCCTATGATTCAGATATTGGCATGTTTAAAGTTGTCCCAGAGGTTCCTAATCCTCTCCTGGTTTTTTTCAATTATTGTTTCTACTTTCTGTGCTGGTTGACTGTTTATTTCTTCCTTATGTTCCAAATCGTTTATTTGAACCCCATTTTCCTTCCATTCACCATTGGTTTTGTGTATTTTCCTTTGTTTCACTTGGCCTAGCCTTCACTTTTTTCCTTATGTGTTTACTGTATTCACGCATATCTGTCAAGTCTGTGAGAATTTTTATTACCTGCATATTAAACTGTGCATCTGTCGGCTGGCTACTTCTCTGATGCTTAGGTCAGCCACTGGGCCCTTGATTTGTGCCCTTTTTTTCAGTCATATTTCTCTGTTTCTGCATTTTGCCAGGCTCCTGTGTTTGCCGCTGTCTAGTTGTGGGTATTTTTAAATAAGTTTTGATAATTCTTCATGTATTCTAGATGCTAGTCCTTGATCAGATAATGTGGTTTGCAAATCATTTTCCCCAATCTGTAAGTTGTCTTTTCATCTCTTTCACATGGGCTATCATAGAGCAAAGCTTTTAAATTTGATGAATTCCTATTTATCAATTTTCATTTCATGAATCATGCTTTTGGTGTCAAATATAATAATTATTTGTCTAGCTCTAGATACTAAAGATTTTCTGTTATATTTTTATTTTCTTAAAGGTTTATAGTTTAATGTTTCACATTTAAGACTGTAAGCTACTTGAGCTAGGTTTTGTATAAGATATGAAATTTCAGTGAGGTTCATTTTTATGTTTATGGATGCCCAGTACTACAGCAGTGTTCAAAAATAATTTGTTGGAAAGGCCATTATTCCTCCATTGAAGTAATTGCCATTGCAGTTTTGTAAAGAATTCTTGGGCATATTTGTGTTATTCTATTTCTGAGTGTTCCATTTCATTGATCTTTGATCTAGTTCTCTAACACTTTTCTGTCTTCATTACCATAGCTAAATAGTAGACCTTGATATCATTAACCATAGATTTTTAAAGAAATAAACCATAAACTTACCTTCACTCTTTTTTTGTATTATATATTATAGATCCACACAAAAAGCAAAATGATTTTTACTATTTCTCTATTTCTGGAAGTAAAATAATGAGGTATCATGAAAAAAATCTAGTTCAATTGTCAGGCAAGTGTTATTTAACTTAAAGAAATTAAATAAAATATTTATTTCAGATGCTATACACTCACTTTAGATTTCATCAACCAGTGCTGCAATTCCTATCTCAGCTGTTCTTTCTCTTGGTGTTTTTAAAATTTATTTACTTTTTTTTTTAAATGGCAGTTTACATTCAATACTATTTTATACCAGTTCAGGTGTATAGTTTAGACAATAAACTATTGTCTAACTAGTGGTTAGACAATAACATACCCTTAAAAATGCTCTCTCGGTGTTTTTAATAAACCATCTGAGTATTATATAGATTTGTTTTACTTTTAAAATTATGTTTTATTGATTCTGCTATTAAAAGTTATCCCAATTTTCCCCCTTCTGCCCCCCTCCACCTGGGACCCACCTTCATTCAAGCAGTTCCCACCTTAGTTCATGTCTATGAGCCATGAGTATAAGTTCTTTGGCTTCTCCTTTTACTATACTATTCTTAACATTCCCCTATTTCTTCCTGTCAATTATGCTTCTTAATTCCTGAATCATTTCGCCCATTTCCCCCCTTCCCCCTCTTAGCTGATAACCCTCCAAAATGATCTCCATATATATGATTCTGTTCCTGTTCTGGTTGTTCGGTTAGTTTTTTTGTTTGTTGTTTTAGATTCAGTTGTTAATAGTTGTGAATTTGTTGCCTTCTTAATGTTCATGGTTTTGATCTTCTTTGTCTTAAATAAGTTCCTTTAACATTTTATGTAAATTGGCTTGTGGATGATGAATTCCTTTAGCTTTACCTTGGCTGGGAAGCACTTTATCTGCCCTTCCATTCTAAATGATCACTTTGCTGAATAGAGTAATCTTGGTTGTAGGTCCTTGCTTTTCATCACTTTGACTATTTCTTGCCAGTCTCTTCTTGCCTGGAAAGTTTCTTTTGACAAATCAGCTGATAGTCTTATTGAAACTCCTTTGTAGGTAACTAACTGATTTTCTCTTGTTGCTTTTAAGATTCTCTCTTTATCTTTAAGCTTTGGCATTTTAATTATAATGTGCCTTGGTGTGGTCCTCTTTGGGTCCAACTTGTTTGGGACTCTCTGTGCTTCCTGGACATGTGTGTTTATTTCCTCTGCCAAATTAGGGAAGCTTTCCTTCATTACTTTTTCAAATAACTTTTCACTTTCTTGCTCTTCTTCTCCTTCTGATATCCCTATGATTTGGACATTGGTGTGTTTAAAGTTGTCCCAGAGGTTCCTAAGCCTATTCTCATTTTTTAAATTCTTTCTTCTTCCTGCCATTCTGAATGTTTTGTTTTGTTTTTTCCTTTCTAGTGTTTCAAATCATTGATTTGATTCTCAGCTTCATTCTCTCTATTGATGGTTTCCTATAGATTTTTCTTTATTTCACTTAGTCTAATCTTAATTTATTCCATTATTTTTTAGCCATATTCAATTAATTCTTTCAGCATTCTAATCACTAGTGTCTCTGCATTTGATAGTTTGTCTATTTCCATTTTGTTTAATTTTTTTTGTGGGATTTTGTTCTGTTCTTTCATTTGGGCCATAGTTCTTTGCCCCCTCAACTTGGCAGCCTCCCTGTGTTTATTTCTGTGTATTAGGTAGATCTGCTTTTACTCTCTGTCTTAGTAGTGTGGCTTATGTAGAAAATGCACCTGTAAATGGTATGCAGCAGAGCACACATTACCAGGGCAATCACTTCACTGCTTTATGGCTCTGTCTGTGGGGAGGGCTTGAAAATGGGACAGTGCCACTGCCTGGCTTCTAGAGGTTTATCTGGCATTCACCCCATTTCTGTCACTTCACTCAAGTCCCATATGCAACTGGTGCCTTTCCAGCTGCTGCCCTAGTGGTGAAACCCAGAGTGGGAGGGTTTGTGTATGTTCTAAGTCCATATGTGCCCTTTTAGCAGCGAAAATCCAACAGCTTCTTCTGCTGCCCCAAACTCTACTGGTTTTTACAGCCAGAGGTAAATGGGATTTGCCTTTTTTTTGGTGCCAAGAACCCTTAACTATGTGGTCTGTCCTGGGCCTGTGATCACACACTCCCAAAATATCTTTCCTGACTTTTTATCCACCACATGTGAATGTGGGACCATCTGTTCTGCCAGCACCGCTGCCTCTTCATGCATACTGCCTCTCTGCCCATCTCTGTAAGTCCACGCCTCCTACCCATCTGGATGAATGGGGCTTCTTTAAATCCTTGGTTGTAAGACTTCCATACAGCTCAGTTTTCTAATGGTTCTGGGTGTTTTTTGTTTTGTTTTGAGACCTGGTTGTAATTCTTTCTATGGTTGCACGAGGAGGCAAAACATGTCTACCTACACCTCCATCTTGACTGGAAGTCTGAGTATTGCAAGTCTTTAATTTAAAAATATGTATCTCAGTCCTGGCTGGTTGCTCAGTGGATAAAGCACCAACCTGTGACCCCTAAGGTCGCTGGTTCAATTTCCAGCCAGGGCACATAATCAGGTTGCAAGTCAGGTCTCCAGCCTGGTCCATAGCTGGAGGCAGGTGAAAGGCAACCAAACATTGAAAAAAAATAGTATCTCTTACAGATTTATTGAACTTAATTTAGTCAGGTTTTATAACCCTTGTTTGTTTAAAATTAAAGAAGTCACACTTTCATAGTTAAAAGCATAACTAGTTGCTTAATATACATATAGTTCTTATGCACATGTAATCTTTTGATGCTAATTGAGACAAGTTGGGAAAATATCCAAGGGGGAAATAGAGTTTTATTTGTATGTAAATTTAAAATAGCAAGAGAATTGCTGTGAGGAAAAAAAAGTTTATAGTGAATTAATCAAAAAGTTATTATGATTACATTGCAAAGACTTGTCTGTTATTATCATAGCATACAATTAAAAATGTGAATGTGAATGCCTTGCAAAAGAAAAATTGTGAAAGCAGGCTATGTCATGATTGTGAAGGTTAGCCTAAATTTTGAGTTCTTTGGAAGAAATTAGCAATAAAATGCAGGAAAATTGTCTTTGGCTCAAGCTAAAACAATGTGCATTAATATGGACTCTACAATAAGTCATTCATTCAACAATTAATTATTGAATGAGTACTTAGTATGTGCTAGGCATTATTCAAGGTATAAAACAAATAGGGTGGATTCTATCTCTAGCCTCAGTATCCTCATCCTATTGGTTCATGAATCCTTGCTCTTCCAAATTACCTCATAATTATTTGCCTAAAAGTTGTCATACTGTACCACTTGAGCACTATTCATTTGTTTCCAAATTCATTTGCTCACATATAATCTAAAAGAACCACACACACACACACACACACAATGAATTCATGCATACCTTACTAAAATTTTATATTTTTATCTAAAATGTTTAAGTTTGATGTCCACTGAGCCTGGCTAGTGGCTCAGTGGATAGGTGCTGATTTGTGAACCCAAAGGTCACTGGTTTGGTTCCCAGTCAGGGCACATAGCCAGGTTGCAAGCCAGGTCTCCAGCCAGGTCTCCAGCCAGGTCTCCAGCCAGGTCTCCAGCCAGGTCTGTAGCTGGAGGCAGGTGGAAGGCAACCATACATTGATGTTTCTCACCCTCTCTGCCTCTGTCCCTTCCCCTTTCTCTAAAAACAATAGATAAAATCTTTAAAAATAAAATAAAATGTTTAAGTTTGAATTTTAACAAAGGATATTATTTATTTTATAGTGTGTTTACATTTTTAAAAGAAAATTCATCTCTGTAAATAGTGACTTCTTACGACTGTATTTACTTGATGTTCAGCATTGAGCCATTTAAAATTACAAGGATGCAATTAAAAATGGGCAAAGGACCTGAACAGACACTTCTTCAAGGAGGACATACAGATGGCCCATAGGCACACGAAAGGATGCTCAACATCACTAGCCATCAGAGAGATGCAAATTAAAACCACAATGAGATACCACTTCATACCTGTCAGAATGGCCATCATTAACAAATCAATAAACAACAAATCCTGGAGAGGATGTGGAGAAAATAGAACCCTAGTGCACTGCTAGTGGGAATTCAGACTGGTGCAGCCACTATGAAAAAGAGTATTGGATTTCCTCAAAACACTAAAAATGGAACTGCCTTTTGATCCAGTGATTCCACTGCTAGGATTATACCTGAAGAAACCTGAAACACCAATTCAAAAGAACCTATGTACCCCTATGTTCCTTGCAGCACTATGTATAATAGCCAAGTGCTGGAAACAGCCTAAGTGCCCATCAGTGGATGAATAGATCAAAAAACTGTGGTACATTCACACAATGGGATACTACACAGCAGGAAGAAAGAACTCCTACCTTTTGGGACAACATGGGTGGAACTGAAGAGTATCACACTTAGTGAAATAAATCAGGGGACAAAAGACAACCATATGTTCTCACCTAATACAGGAAACTAATGAACAAAACAAGCATAAGCAAAATAGAACCAGAGGCATGGAAACAAGGAACAGACTAATGGTGACCAGAGGGGAGGGGCTAAGGGGATGAAGGGGGAAAAGAGGGAAAGGGTTTAGTTAAGGACCTAGGTTGGCAAGTAAGATGCCATTACCTGTTTTTAAAAAATATTTGAGTAGGTTTCAGAGGTGTGGGGGAGAAAGGGGAAAGGAGGGAAAGGATATAGTCAAGGAACCAGTATAAATGAACCATGGACATGGACAATAAGGTGGGGATTGATTGTGGGAAAGGGGGTGGGGTGAGTGGGGCAGGTGAGAGCAACAGGGGAAAAATGGGACAACTATAATAGAACAAAAAAACTAAAAAGGAAAATAAATGAACATAATAAAAATAAATCAAGACTAGGTAAAAAGCTGGCAAATGTATAAAATAAAATGTGCTACATCCAAACAATGGCATATTATTCAGCCAAAAAGAAATAAAGTTCTGATACAGGTTACAATATGAATGAACCTTGAAAACATGATTCTATGTGAAATAAGCCAGATACAAAAGGACATATATTGTATAATTCCACTTATGTAAAATATATAGAATGGATGAATTCATAAAGACAGCAAGTAAATTAGGGGTTACTGGGTAAGGAGAATAGGGTGTTATTTTTTAATGGGTACAGAGTTTCTGTTTGGAGTTGATGAAAAAATTTTGGATATAGTGGTGATATTTGCACAGCACTGTGAATGTAATTAATGCCAGTGAATTGTTTACTTAAATTGGCAAGTTTTATGTTACATGCAGGGAACAAAAGTAGGTTTATAGTTATTAGTATGCAAAACATTATTCTTGTATTATTTATGAATTATGGTAATTTTTCACACAAACAACTATAGATTTACTTTTTTTCCACTCTATATTTTACCACAACTAAAAAATAATACAGTACACCAAAACCATTGACTTGTACACTTTAAATGGGTGAAGTGTACGTATGATATATGAATTATGTTTCAAGAAAGATGCTAAAAGGAAAGAGAAGAAAAAAAGAGGTATCTGAAGGAGAACTGATAAAGCTTATTGTCAGTATATGTATCTATTGTATTATTTTCACTTTGCCATATTTGAATATTTCATATTAAAAAATAAAATGTTAAAATAGTAACTCTTATTGGATAATTTAGTGTTATTTAACTTTGTATTTATGAGTTATGTCAAATTCTCACACATTAAAAAAATACAAGGGTCAATTTTATTATTATCCATAACTTAGCATTGTACTCAGTTCCTCTTGAATTTGTATTTCCAGTCTACATCTTCACAAAATATTATCTTAATGTAATATATTTTTATTTATTATGTTTCTAAAATTTAAAAAATTAAATTTTGTGTATACTTTTCATTGTCATACAGAGTTGTTATTCTCAATTATTGTAGTGTTAAGTATTTTGATACTATCATAAATATATTACAAATTATAAAATATAATTATTACATATAAAATAATTTATGAGAAATGCCAACTTTTTATAAGATGAATGAAGTATTTTTCCTCTACTATTCATGAACCTATGGCTATTTTTTAATGTTAGAATGTTAGAATTGGACTTACATTAGCTCAAAACTTGTAAATCACCTTTTTCCTATTTTTCAGTTTTATGAATGTAAGAGCTATGAAATACTATGGACATAAAAAAGGAACTGGACTAGAAGTTGCTTTTCAATTGACACTAAATTCTTTGACATTATTCTGGATCATCTGCCAGAAATCACATGTTGAACATAAGAAAGTATTTTAATGACCAGCTGACCACCCCATTAATCCTCTTTTAATTTTCATTTTAAAAAGTTATAATTCATGTGACTTGTAAAATATTGGTTATCCAACACTGACACCAACATTTTGAAATGACACTTTGCTTTATCCAGATATTTTACACTTTGGATAAATGCTTTTGGGAAAAAATGCTATATATCTTGCATTGTAAGAGTACAAAGGAAAGAAAAAACTGGTATTACTGATTAAGGGCTTAGCTCAGGTTCAAACTTAATTTGGACACTTTGATCACCTCTCCCCCTGAGCACTTCACCTTGATCTCATTTAATCTTCATATCCATTTGTGATATAAGAAATTACCCTAATTCTACAGATGAACAAAGTGAGGCCTAGAGAAAGTAACTGCCTATCAAAATTAAGAGCAGAGCTGGGTTTTGAACTCAAGTTCATTGCTCTTTGCACTTAAATATGTTGCCACTCACCATTTTCATTTCTATAATCTTAAAATAAAAATCTGACATGGTGGGATAGTGGCCTGAGAAAGCATTTGGTTCTGCATACTGTATGAGAATAATGAATGTCTAAATCATCCAGAACAAATGATTATACCTCCTTGATCTGTAGTTTGGTTAGCAATTCTTTGATAATTAATTCCAGTGTTATATCTATAAACTGTAAAAGTAACTATTAATGAGAATAACATTTCATTTGAAATATATGCAATTAAAAAAAATCAACTTTATGTATGCTGGTTTATTACTATTTCAAGAGGGACAGTTTGAGTTTAGGATTTAAAGTCATATAGGCTTGCATGCTTCCAGTCAAGATGAGACATAAACATGGTTCACCTCCTCACACAACTACATCAAAATTACAAATAAGCTATAGAACAACCATCACTCAGAACCATCATAAATCAAGTTGACTGGAAGTTTGACAACTACAGAATTAAAGAAACCACATCCATCCAGACTTGGAAATATGGAATGATCTGTTTCCACACCCACATGTGGTAGATAAAAATTCAGGATCAGGAGCAAGGAGTCTCAGCCCCACACCAGGCCCCCCAGGCAAGGGTTCCAGTGCCAGAAAGAAAAAAACCCCATAACTTCTGGCTGAAAAAGAAAAACAGCAGGGGTTGAGTCAGTGGAAGTAAATTCTGGTGTCCCAAGCAGTTCCTTTAAGAGAAACCACACATAGACTTACTCAGACTCATGCCCTGTGAGCTCTAGGACCAGGGTAGCAGCTTGAAAGGTAGCAGTGGCATATGAGGAGGAACTGAAGTGTCCAACATCAAGGCAAGAGCTGGGGGCAGCTTCCTCCCAGACAGAAACCCTCCCCTGACAGAACTGCCAGGAGGGGGCCATATCTGAGACTCCATCAACCTGGCTAATACTGTTTGCCACATCCTGGAGCTCCTCTAAGGCTCCACCTTACCCAACTTATGGGCCCACCCAGTCTGTTAACAGTGGCTTTTCTGTATGAATGGCTGGTCATGTTTATGCTCCACAACTTCCTAAATTCTCTGAAGCAACAGCATGCCTCAGCAGGCAGGCCCCCAACCCCCATACCTTTTGCTGAATGGCTCCAGGCCCTGCATTAGCAGCAGCCAGCCTAGGTTCACAGCTTGACTTCACTTGGGAACCCCAAAGCCCAGCATAAGTAGCAGCAATCTGCAGATTGCTATGTAGCTCATGCAGGTGGCCCAGAGCAGAATATAAGTGGTGGCTAACCTTAGCCTATACCACCAAGGAAACTCCAGAGCCTATATACCCAGTGGACAGCTACAGATCATGTTGGAGCACCACAACCCTGCCACTGTACAGCTGATCCTCCATGAAGGGCTGAGTTTGGTGATCAGTGGTCAGTCAGTCCTTGCAGCTGACTGGTCTGGGTAAATCCCTTCCATTAACTTACCAACAGCCATCATGGTTCAACTAAAAGAGGAGGGTATACTCAGCCCACATGGAGGGTGCACCTTGAGTATTCAGCTTGGGTGATAAGGGAGGCTGTGTCCCCAGACCCTACAAGACATCTACTCCATTAAGCCAAAATAGGAAGTCATAGCAGCTTTATCTAATATATAGAAATAAACACAGGGAGGCTGTCAAAATGAGGAGACAAAGAAACATGACACAAATGAAAGACAGATCGAAATTCCAACAAAAGAACTAAACAAAATGGAAATAAGCAATCTATCAACCATAGAGTTCAAAACACTAGTTATAGGAATGCTCAAGGAACTTAGTGAGGACCTCAACAGCATAAAAAAGACCCAGTCAGAAATGAAAGAAACACTAATAATAATTTCCAGGGAAACAACAGTAGAGTGGATAAAGCTGAGAATCAAATCAGTGACTCAGGAAGCAAAAAATAACCATTCAGAACAACTAAATAAAAAAATACCAGAAAAACAACAACAACAACAGCAACAACAAAACCCAAGGATAATGCAAGCAGCCTGTGGGACAACTTCATGCATTCCAACATTCACATCATGGAGTGCCAGAAGGAGAAGAGAAAGAGCAAGAAATTGGGAGTTTATCTGAAAAATAATGAAGGAAAACTTCCCAGACAGAGTCTTGGAAATATGGAAAGGGCTGTTTGGCAAGCAGAAGTGGACATAATTTGGCAAAGGAAATAGACATACAAGTCTAGGAAGCAAAGAGAGCCCCAAACAAATTGGACCCAAAGGGACCACACCAAGACACATAATTAAAATGCCAAAGCTTAAAGATAAAGAGAGAATCTTAAAAGCAGCAAGGGAAAAGCAGTTACTTACCTATAGGGGAGTTCCCGTAAGACTGTCAGTTGATTTCTCAAAAGCAACTTTGCAGGCTAGAAGGGATTAGCAAGAAATATTCAAAGTCATGAAAAGTGGGTATCTACACTCAAGAGTTCTCTACCTAGCAAAACTATCATTTTGAATTGAAGGGCAGATAAAGCACTTTCCAGACAAGGAAGAAACTAAAGGAGTTTATCATGACCAAATCATTTTTATATGAAATGTCAAATGGATTTATTAAGAAAAAAAGAATATGAAAATTCAAAGGGACTTATTTAAGAAAAAAATTCAAAACTATGAAGAGTAAAATGGTCATAAATACATATATATTAACTATTGCATCTAAAAAACAAACTAAGCAAATAAGAACAGAGACAACAGAGACAGAATCACTGGTATGGAGAGCATTTTGATAGTTACCAGATGGTAGAGGGGTATATGGGAGGATGGGTGAACAGTGGGTGGGATTGAGAAGTACAAATTGGTAGTTATAAAATAGCCATTGGAGACATAAAGTACAATATAGGAAATGGAGTAGCCAGGGAATTTATACACATAACCAATAGGCATGAATGAAGGTGTGGGGATTGCTTGAGCAAGAAAGGGATGCTTGGTGGAGGGGACCAAAGGGGAAAAATTGGGACAACTATAATAGCGTAATTAAAAATATATAATTTAGTTATATAGACTTAAACACCTTGATGTTGAAGTGAATATATGACTTATTGGATGAATTACCTAATCTCACTGAGCCTTAGTATCCTCATCTGTAAAATGCAACAAATAATAAGATAAACATAAATTTTATGAGATAATATACACAAAATGTTAACAAGGTGAATGGCATTGAAAAAAATACCTGGAGTCAAAGGCAGTGGGTACTGAAAGGAAGTCAAGTTGAAAAGGCCTAAGAGTTAGATCACAGAGTACCTTTTATACCTAGGTAAAAGGTGTAAACTTTGAGTAAGAATGTGGGTAAGGAATGATTCCTACTCATATATTTTTAAAAAATATCCTTTTCACCTGGTAATAATTTTATATTTATAGAAAAGTTATAATATATATAGTTCCTCTGTACTTTTCACCCTTTTTCCCCTAATAGTAACATCTTACATTTGTTAAATAATAAAAGAACATGGTATAATACTATCAACTAACTACTAGTCATATTATTTTTATGATGTAAGAACTATTAGGAAAGGCAAGGATCAGCATAACTCTTTTGGGACTTTTTTAAGGTCTTCACTTTTCAGCAACATCAGGTAGCCACTAAAGTTGAGTATTTCAGGACTTTTCTGTCTGCTTAATAGGCAGAAGCAAAGTCAGTAACGATCCTCTTACTACATTTAAAAATTGGCTAAATATAGTTTATATCTTGTTAATTAATCAGAACATATTTACCTAAATTGAAGTCCTATTTTAAACCATTTCAGTTAAGAGTGGGTGACTGAGATATTATATTTGTCACTAACATTACCAATGCTTTGTTATTTTTTTTTTTCAAATATAAAACTCAGAGGTCATTATTAAAATATGCATTGAAGTTTTAGTCAATGGATAGAAGAATAGGTGTACAGGATTCAAGCTTCTGCACTTGAAAAGCCTCTCTCTAGTTACCTCACATGATCACATCTCTAGAATCTCCCAATTGTCTTTACCCAACATTTAAAACTTCACAGTTTGTTATTGACTAAATGACTCAGGCAATAGGATTCCTTTGATTCCTGAGCTGTCTTCTCTGGTTAGGTCAATGTGGGCTCCACAGGAAGAGGTTGGTAATTAGAAAAGACTATGACTGAGCCCCAGCAGCATTAGAAAATATGTTCATGTCTGTTACAGGCCTCCTTGTTTCACTCAGTAACCCATTGATTTCGGCACAAATCCCCATTAGGAAAGGATAGAAAAGAATCTGTATTCCCATACAAAGGAGTTAAAAGCACTCCTTTCTACTGCAATACAGGACAGCAACAGACAGAAATATTCAGAAGCATCTGACCTGAGCACAGTGAAAGGCAGAATAAGAGTATTAAGCAGATGGATTAAGAGACGACTTTAAGCAAAGATGAAGGCCTGTCTGCCAATTGTAAGAAAGGTGCTAGGACAATACAAATGGCATGCAACCCTCCAAAGATGACCAGCAATAATAGGACATATATAAAAAAGACTATAGACCCAAATTAATTCTCCTAGCAAGGGTTATAATGTTTTTAAAATGACTTAGAAATTTATATCAGACTCACAGAATATTTATACTTGATATGTGAATTTATATTTAAGTTACAGGATAAAGTTTAGTTCATTAGTCCAGTACATGGTTGGTTCCAGTGTCTCAAAAATTATTTTGTTTACTTTTTGGAACTAAAAACTCAATTCTCCAGGTGCTCTGAAAGCATGGTGGTAAAATGAATGTGATCCTCCATTACCCGAGGGACTTCTTTTCCTGTAGCAGACCAGTTGCTGAAAGGGTTAGCTAAGCATTCATCACAAAAACTTGGGGCTCTTACTCTCCTTCCACATGCCTTTGACCTTGGCACCATTCATTAGGTTTGTATTACGAGTTATGAGAGCATCAGAAAACTGCGTTGCTCAATAAGAAAATGGGTTCTAGATCTCTGTGAAATGGACTTTTATGAGAACTGGAACTGTTTTAGAGAAAGCAGGAGGTAAATCAAGGACCTTGATAACACCCTATTGTGATTACATCTTCTCTAATGCAGGAATGGGTTTGCTACCTTAAAACATGGAAACTGAAGTCAGGAATCTTACAGTGAATGTCAGCTCTTCTGTTCGCTAGGTTGATGTTTCTTGACAAGTTGCTTACCCATTCCGAGCCTCATTTTCTTCATCTGTAAAATGGAGCCTATGCATATCTAATAAAGAATGTGGTAACTATGTATATAATATATCCAATATGAAGCTCCTTGATTAGCAACTGTCACCGTAAAGGGACTGGGCCTGAAGCCTTGGGTGGGTTCTGGACATCAGAAAGAGGAGAGGCTACAACATGAACCAGGTGCTTTTAGAAGTACATTTATTAAAGCTGGAAACCGTGAAACAAAGGAGGGCTTAGGAAAGAAGCAATAGGAGAGCCTAGGTGGAGCTTCTCTGGCTCTCTGCAAACATTACAGGAAAGAAGTGAGCCACACTGGGGTTGCATGGATTCACTGAAAAGTAAAAGTTGCAGTCACAGAAGTGGGCCAAGGAGCAGATGCTGTTACCTTGCTAAAAACTCAGTGGAAAGGGGGCCTGGAGGCCGGTTAAGGGGGCCAGCGGAGGGTGAGCTGCTGCTGCCCACTGCTTCCCTGGTTGCAAGTCTCACGGGGACCCTTAGAGAGTTTACATGCCCAAGGAAAGGAGGGGCACAGATGTAATTCAAGGAGAGTGCCTGCTGGGTTCTTTGTCTTGAGAGTTTTTTATCTGTTTTCTAAAGCTGGGAATTTTAGGGGAGGTCTCAGGGGAGAGAGGTCAGGGTCATTCTCTGGTTGGTTTTAATTCCAAAGAATGTCACCAAAAAGGACCCAGACTGAGGTGGGCCTGTCCCATCAAGGACTAGAATATGTAAACCATTTGCTCCTAAGTGTTCTTGGTTAAGGAAGGTAAGACCTTATGAGTTATTATCTGACCAAATTGCTCAACCAATTTGTTCAGCTATCTGCCTCAGTTTTCCCATTCCACTTGCCGAGGAATTTTCCTAGCTTCTTACCACCCTGCCTCCAAATGAGGCACTCAGAGCATTACTGCTGTCTTCCTTCTCTCCATCCTCAGCAGCTTGAGTGTACTGTGTGTGGGTTAGTTTTCTCCTTCTCCTGTTGACCCTATGAATGAGTGGTGTCTGCAATGTTCTGGCTTCAAAGCCTTGCTCAGCTCTCGTAGACTCAACCTTTTAAATCAATCTTGTAGAGCAGGCTAATTATGAGGAGAATTGATTTGCTACAAGTAAAGGAAAACTTAAGTACTACAAATGAAAATGTGCCGACTTTTCTATAGAGTCAAATAAAGCAGGTGACATGCCTAAGGATTTATAAACAGAAATGATAAATGTCAGGGGATATGAACAATTCTATGTAAGATTTGTATGAGGTCAGATGCCTTGGCAATGGAGTTATGTTGGTGTGCAAGAAAAACTAATTCTTCACCCTGTCTGGCTTTACCAGGGCATTTTGAAGTTAAATAACCTTCCTTTAAATTGTCCATACAGAGCTTGAAACTTTCCATGGAGTTCTATACATATTGAACCTGCCTTCCTGTACAAGACTTCCTTCCAGGGTAAATGACCCCTCCTTCAACACTGAAGGCAATACAGTACGGTAGATTAAATTAAAATTTCAAATCTTTTAACTAAACAGGAAGTGTGCTTCTCACCTGCTACTCAGAGCAAGTCTCAACCTCTTGCCCATGATACCACTTCAGATGTTCTAAACCTTCAGATCTGATAGCAAGTATATGAATCCCTTAAAATTTAATACTAATCAGATTTTAAAGGCACCCTAAGTTGAAACCATATAGGGTGAATTTCTCTTGTTTATTTAGGATTGGAGAAATTCTCTCATTTAGACAAAGGGTCTTCCTTAATGTTTTGAAGTGAATCTACTGTTTGAAAACACGGTTTTGCTTGAATCTCATTCTATGCACGTGAGAGATAGTATTTCATTTAATCTGTAAGAAAATTAGAACAAACTTTAAGTTTCTGCCCAAATATTAACTAGTGTATGTACTAGACATGAAATTATTAATTTTCTCTCTTTCTAAGCAGTGTTACTTAGGGCAAATATTCTAAGCCTAGAGAAAATAAATCAGCATACCTAAGTATTTTTTATTGTTATCTATAGGAAAACATTAGTTGGACTGTGTCTTCACTCGCAATCTAAAAGAACTATTTTATCTCTGAAAAAATGTTGCATGTGTTGAACTTCTAAATTTCAATAGTACAATATGAAAAATTTATTCTGGATTCTTAATTCAGCAGGCAATTATTGAATGTTGCTTCTATGTATAAATGGAGTGCTACTAATCACAAAGAACACAATGTTGAAAAACAGCCTCATCAGATTCTTCACAAATCTATTGTGAGTGAAATTTACATAATAACAGCTATTATTGATTTGTTTTTTGCCAAACCTCAAGTTCTGTGCTTAGACTTTTAAATGCATTTCTTACAACAACCCCATTTAGTAGATATTATTATCTCCATTTATTAGATAAAGACCCAAAATCTGTGGAATGTAAGATTTGAGCTACCAAATTCCTACTTTAAAAAAGTAGAGTTTAAGAAAGGAGAGCAAAAGAGTCGTAAGACTTAAGTACATTTCAATAAGAGTTTACAGCTTATTACTCAAGGAAAATGGAGTAAAACACAATAAAGTTTAAGTAAGCCTCATATTCTTTTAAATAGAAAGTTTAGAAATATAAAGTTACAAGAATCTGTAGGCATGATGCACCTGGATATTGGCAATACATTTGCCAATATTTCTCATAATAACCTCACATCTAAGATGTCAAAATGCAGGATGGAAGATTCAAGTAGAACCAGAAGTTATTTGTTAATGATAAGAAATAGGGAGATTCTGCAGTGGTTAGGCATTTGGGGTCTGTATTTGGAATCATAATATCCCTCCTTATGCCTCATTTTCTTTGAAAAACAAACAACTACTTGTAAAATATTTGTCCTGGTTATTACAAAAAATCAATTTATTTCATTTGAGTAAATAATCTAGGGCCACATGAAATTGTTATTTAGTGGTATACCATGAACTCTGATCTCAAACACATTATGCTGGACATTTGCATTATTGATTTAGATACTGGCAGAGATAAACAACATTCAAATATTTGAGACCTATGTTAAAATAGTAGACATAATAATGAGAGTAAAAATGAAAGCATAATATATCATTGGCCAAGTCCTATTATAAGTCAAACATTTCTTATGTATTATTACAAAAACCCAAAAGGTAAACATTACTGCCCCCATTTTACATATGAAGTACTTGAGGCCTAGAGAGGTCAAAAAATGACCTTCAGTCACACAGCCAATTGATAGAAGTCTAGGAATCAAAGGCAGGTCTGTCTCACACCAAAGCTCAAGATGTTTTTGTTACAGTGTACTGTCACTAATGAGATGATACTTCATAGAGAGAGATTACATTTTTTATTTTAAGTTAAAATATGAGGTCTGTCCTGAAAATATTGGTAGTGCAAACTTTTAATTATATTGACATTGGTTCAATACTTTCAGGACAGACCTTGTATACTATGCTTGAATATGAGTATAAAGAGGTATGTATAGCTTTCTAAAGCTCTCATTTAAAAAATCATAAAGGCTTTTTACATTTACCAAATTAAGTCTGAATCAATAATATGATGGTATTCTTAATGTAAGCACTGTAGGTTCTATGAATACTAATAAATGGATTCTGTAAAGAAGCTATCTACTTTAGGGCTGGGTGCATGGGAAATAATAAGTGGTGGTAATTATTTTTATTATTCTTATTATCCTTTAACCTTAGCAGCACACCTCCCTAGAATTATATGTCTTTTCAGGTTCAGGCACTCTCATTTAAGAAGGACCTAAATACTGGCAAATGTCTCATAGAATAGTGACTAGACAGATTTCTACACTATGCCATTAAAGTAGGGTTGAAGAAGCTACATATATTTGGCTTAACGGTTTTATCAGTGGTGTCATGATAGCTACTCCCAAACACCAGTAGGTTGACTTCAGCTTAAGACCTTCAGAAAGAAAATGTGGGGAATTACGATAAACTATCTTATGAGGTACTGAGCTTTACTGGGAGCATTAAAGCAGATATAAGATGACTGTAAACAATAGATGAAGAAGCATAAATAAATATTGGAGAGATGGCCCTATTTCATGTTACTTTCTCTCTTAGAAATATATATGTAATACTTATATACACACTCAAACACAGATACCAGAAATATAGGATTAAGTTATTTACATTATTTGACCACATTAAGATTATGAGGGAAAGCAGTGAATTACCCAAATGTAAATTTTGTACAGCAATCCCTTCTTCATCTTTAATACTTAAAGATCTCCTTGAGTCCCTGGTAAACATCTTACATCACTTTAAAATCTCAGCTAGCACAACAACCTGATACTGCAAAGTTTACATAAGAGTTATTTTAAAACATGGGTGCATTTATCATCGGAACACCAGAGAGAATGCATACTTTAGGCAGTGGCTATGACTCTGCATCTTGTAAAACACAGAAATAATTTTAGGAAAACAGCTAGATTTCATTTGATGAGTTTAATCCCCTTGGGTCCAAAAGCATTGACTTAATACTTTGTTCTTCAAAGAGGCAGATCATCAAGAGTAAACTTGTAATTTTTCTCTGTTTTAGCTATTAGGTCTTTGATCATTTTCCTAATATTATCTAGAGCCATAGTTTCTACAAGCAACAAAATGTCTCCAGGGAACAGGCAAGTGAGGCCAATGGCTACTGAGTTAGGATCAGCTGTATTTAACTTTGCCGTCAGCACTGCTACTAACTCCCCTGCTTCATGGGACTCATACCTGCCAACACACTAGATCTGGAATGACCCAGATTCTCCAGGATTTGGTGCCTTTCCTGATATGACCTCTTGAAGGCTTACACTTGGGATCTTTGTCAGAACTATATTCCTTAGCTGGCCCTTTATCCTGGCTCCTCTTGCATGGTCCCCCAGACCATCATAGCAAAATCTCCGTACTAGACACTTTTACCATCTTTAACTCAACTGTGGTCATCTTTTGTGGTTTTCCCCTAATTGTGGGGACAGGAGAGAAGCAGTGTTGAGATGTAAACTAGCAGGATCTTTGAGGAGGTAAGGATGATGAACATGAAATGAGATGGCTTTAATGATTAACACTAAGAATATGTAGGCAGAACCTGAATGATTGTCTGACAAGAATAAAGTAGAAAATGAGATAACCTAAAAATTCCCTTCCAGCTTGAAAAGAGCAAAATTGCACAATCTTGCCAGCATTTTTATTCTTGCTTAGCCTTAGTTCAGTTCTACTGTTCTCTCCTATGACTGTTCTTGTTAGACACCAGGAAGTTAGGTGGGTGGCTCAGAATGCTGTTCTCCCCTCAATACCCTGGTAATGTGCTCATTTATTCTGGTACTGTATTCAGTGCCATAGATGTGTTAATTAATGTATCTGAGATTTGTTTCACTTTTGCAGGGTGTTTTGCATAATGAGTAGCTTTGCTTTCATGATAGTATTGGACAAAAGGCTTATAACCTTATTTGGCTGATTACTCAGGAATAAGAGGTTCAAAACACATTTTAGTCAACTAACTAGGGCTAAGATTGAGATGTTATTGCAATAATTTTTCACTATGCATATCAAAAGTCCATTTCACTAGAAACAAATAGTACGATAGAGCAGTGTGAGACTGGGAGTTCATCATAGCCCTGTACTTTAATTTATCCATATGAAACTTAATACCCAGAGAACCTCCAAGTCACACTAAAGAAGTAAATTTAGAGAGTATATTTTTCCATTTAAATGTTAAATTTACTGCTCTATAGTGTTCTGAATTAACTGAGTACTTGCATTACCGATTTCACGAAATCCATTTTAACTGGTGAAATCCCATCGCTCAAGTTTTGGCAGGACTTGCACATTTATCAAGGAGTAAATGTGTTATTTGGGGTTGGGCTGACCTAAGTAATTTTTAACATGGTGATTGATTCATTTATTCTACGATTTGATTTGATAAGTCACAGCATTTCTTGTCTCCTTATATCATGTCAAGTTCAGGAGTGTTATTTCCAGACATAAGTTACTCTTAAAATATGGTCATTTTCCGAGGCAATTGATATTAAAGAATGAAGACTAAAAGCAGCAAGGGAAGGACTATCTTTTAGATTGCTTTCCCAAAACACAGTCAAAATATAGAAAGTTTTAGGAGATATTCTGATCCCTTCATAGAAAATCTATTGCTGAGAGAATCTATTGATTTTCTATTGCCATGTAACAAATAACCCCGATTTCATCCATTTAAAAAACAAAAAAACAAAAAACAATCTATTATCTTACAGGTTCTCTAGGCCAGAAATTTGGAAGCAACTTGCTGGGTGATTCTGGCCCAAGAGTCTCTTCTGAGTCTCAGCTGAGGGCTTGGCGTCTCTGCCGGGCACTCCCATTGTGTCTGTCGTCAGGACTCAATTTCTCAGTGATGATGGGAGATTTCAGGCCTTTCCAAAGGCCACCCAGATGTTCCCACGTTACGTCAGCTGGTTTTAGGTAGACTTAATGTGCCCAAGATGGAGGCCTATCCTTTTATATCCTAGTCATGGAAGTAACAGATCATTACTTCTGATGTATTCTATTCGTTACAGACGGATCAGTCAATCCAGCCAGCATTCTAGCAGAAGGTCACTAATTACTGTTAAAGGAGGAATATCACAGAGTTTGTTGACATAATTTTAAAACTATCGCATGGGTGGGCATTTTCAGGGAGAAACATTTACAGATGGATAGGGCTTTAGTGCAGTTCATTCCAGTTTTGGGAGAAGCAGTCTGGTACACAGGAAAGAGAACTGATCAGGAGAGCAAGAAGATACTAATTCCATATGTGATCATTTAATTTGTCTGAAACGTTAGTGTGAACATTAGGTCCCATGCCCAGGTACTCTAATTCATTGGTTCTCAAGTAATGCCAACAAGATCAAATTTCTAAGTTCTCAGATCATGCTGTGCTAACCAGTCTAGGACCAACTTGAACTCTCAAGCCCCCAAATATGGTCTATGGCCAGCCGATGAGTGTCACCTGAGAGCTTGTTAGACCTGTAAAGCTCTCCGGCTCCGCCTAGATCTACAGAATGAGAAACAGCAGTTGAACATTATGCCCAGGTGGTTTATATGAGCATTACAGTTCGACAAGTCACTGCAACCTGGACGTTTTGCTTAGCAGACCTCAGTTTTCCCCTTTGTGAAAATAGCAGTGTTGATCTCATTTTGATTCCAGCACACTGTGGATTAAAAATTAAGATTTGAAGCCAAGCCTGTAGGAATGAATTGTGCTTATATAAACCTTAGTTTCTGCCTGGATGCCTGGATATCATGGGTGTCACATAGCATCATCCCTTGGTTAAGGCAAGAATGAAATAATGTTATGAATATCACACACCTAGCTTCCATTTGAACAGAGAGCTACAGGCTGATGTTGGTTTTACACTTTTTCATGAATATTCAGGTTGCAGCTAGCGCAGAGCTGTTTGTGGAATAGCTTATTTGTTATGTTGGTTCCACCTATTTGATTAGTTAATTTGCTAAATTTAATGATGCTTTAACTGAAATGATTCCAGTTAATGATTATTGATTTGAACCTCAAGAAGAGGGAGCTAAAATTGATTCCCAGGTAATTATAACAAAATACATACATCCAGTGCGTGCAGATGCTAACTGATTAAAGATAATGAATATTTTAAAAACGGATATAAACTTCAGACCAAATTGGAGGGAGGCAAATTGTGGTTCGGAGAGTAATCAAAACAAAAATGAGATATGACTGACCAACAATGAAATGGGTTGGCCTGTCAAGTGGGGGTGTCCTGCACTACTGGAAGTATTTCAGCTGAAGTTAGATGACTGTTTTTTAAACCTCCTTGCAGCCCCTTTTTTCCTTTTCATAACACCACCTCTCATTACCTTTACAGCCGTGTAATTCTAATTGTAACATTCTGTATTAGTATAGACTATTATTGAGACATACATTCAAAACTAATAATGACTTTAATAAGACATGTGTATTTCATTCTTGCATACAAGACTGAGCTGAGCCTTTTCACATAAAAGCCTCCATTACATTGTGAGGGGCCCAGGTTCTTTCTGTCCTGCTCCTCCACCAAACAGATGGCTTCTCATCACATGCAAACTGTAACTCAAAAAAAAAAAAAAAAAAAAAAAAGAAGCCCTGCCTGGTGGCACAGTGGATAGGTGCCAGCCTGCGAACCTAAAGGTCGCTGGTTCGATTCCCAGCCAGGGCACATAACCAGGTTGCAAGCCAGGTCTCCAGCCAGGTCCATAGGTGGAGGCAGCTGAAAGGCAACCATACATTGATGCTTCTCTCCCTCTCTGCCTCTCTTCCTTCCCCTCTCTGAAAATAATAAATAAAAAATCTTAAAGAAAAAAAAAATAAGAACCACTATCTCTTTCCTTTATATAGTGGTTGGTAATTCATTTCATGCTTTAAGATGCATACCTCACTTTTCCCTGTTCTACTGGGTAATCTGTTACATGACCTTGGCAGGTAGGGTATTTCCCTTTTCCCTCTGTCTTTTTTGAGTGGAATCCACAGCAGCTGCATTCCTCTGTGCCCCTGACCTCGCAGATGTTCCAAGGCCCCATAACTCAGTTGTCAAACCGGGAGCTTTGGTTCTGAACTTCTGTTATCTCTCTATTTCTGTGAGTTAAAGTGGTAGTTGTTGATCTTTAATAGGCACAGGTATATTTAGTGTGTGTGTATATATATATATATATATATATGTATATGTATCTTATTTAGTGAACTTGGATAGTTTGTGACTTTAGTTTCTCAGTTCTATCACTATGTAACAAATTCGTTCTATGAAATACCTTTTGATTGAAACGCATAGACTAGTCTCTGTTTTAGCTGAGCTATGCCTGATAGAGCACATGATACTGAATTCCGCACATTAGTTTGGCACTTCTGTTGGTCTAGCAGTGTGGCCTCAGCCCGCAGGAAAAGATGGTGGGTAGGACTTCCAGTACTGTGTTGAATAAGAGAGATGAGAGTGGATATCCCTGCCTTGTTCCTGATCTTAAGGGGAACACTTGTAGTTTTTGCCTGTGAGGGTGCATAATGATGCCCCTTACTTCAGTCGTGACATGAATATTTTTGTCGTTTTTCTTTTTGAGTTACCAGTTTAGTTATAATTTAAATTTTTTTTCAAATATGCAGCTTTTGATTAAATTGTTTTCTATCTATTGCTTTTTCTGTTTTTAGTTTCAATGATTTATGCTCATAACCTTCTGCTTAGTTTTAATTTGTCTCTTCTTTAATTTCTTAAATTGAAACTTATATTATTGATTTAAGATCTTTATAATATAAGCATTTAATGGTATAACTTTAAAAACTTTATTTAGCTGCATCTTACAAGTTTTTGATATTATTTACATTTTCTTTTAGTTTAATTTGTTTCTTCCTGAGACTTCTTCTTTGACCTTTACATTGTGTAGAAGCCAGTTGTTTAGTTTTCAAATATTTGGGGATATTCCAGATAGCTTTCCATTATTTAGTTCCAGTTAAATTTTACTATGCTCTTAGGATATACTTGTATGATTTTTACTTTTGTAAAATTTAAAGTTTATTGACTATCTCAATATATATTATTTACCTTGATGAAGTTTCATGTGTATTTGAGAACAGTGTATATTCTGCTACATTGGTTACTTTTTGAGGTTTTAGATGTTTGAGGTCTCCTATAAATGCCCTGATGTTTTTGCCTCCTTGTTCTAAAATTTATTGAGAAGTCTCAAACTATAGTTGTGGATTTATATATTTCTCATTTTTGTACCAACAAATTTTGATTTATGTATTTTGAGGCTAATTGTTTATTGCACATACAATTAAGATGTTTTTTATGTGTTCTTGGAGAAATGAACCCATTATGCAACTTTTTAAAAGAGGTTTTATTCATTTTTTTTCAGAGAGAAGGGCAGGGAGGGAGAAAGAAAGGGAGAGAAGCATCAATGTATGGTTGCCTTTCACCTGCCTCTAGCTACAGACCTGGCTGGAGACCTGGCGTGCAACCTGGTTATGTGCCCTGGCTGGGGAATCAAACCAAAGACCTTTGGGTTCGCAGGCCACTGCCAATCCACTGAGCCACACCATCCAGGGCCTATTATGCAGCCTTTTATGCCAGATAATATTTTTGTTCTGAATTCTACTTATTTTAGTATTACTGTTGCTACTCCAGCTTTCCTTTGATTAATGCTTGTTTACTACATCTCTTTCCTTTTTATTTTACCATGTCTAAGGCTTGATATTTCAAGTGAATTGTACATAGCATATAACTATATGCCTTAGATTTTTTAAAATCAAATATGACTATCTTTCAACTAGTGTTTAGACCATTCATACTTAATGTTATTATTATGGTTGTATTCTGATTTACAAATCTGTTAATATGTTGTATTTGTTCCATCTGTTTTTTATTTCTTTTTCTTTGTTCCATTTTCCCCAACTACTCTTGTGTAAGTGTGCATTTTAAAGGATATTTTCAGGATTTTTTTCTGCCACTTTATTGTCTTCCAGCTTGTAGATTTCTGAAGAGGATTCTATTATAATTCTTATTCTTATTCCACTGTATGTAATTTAGTTTTATTCTTTGGCTGCCTGAAATAAATTGTCTGTTATTGGTGCTCAGCACCTTGTATATGATGTGGCTAAGTATGGTATTTTGGGTATTCTGCTTGTTGTTCTGAGCTTCTTGGATTCATGATTTATTTTCTAACAATAACATTGGGAAAGTATTAGGTTTTACTTGTTTCTGCAGGTATCTCTCCATTTGTTGATTTTGGCAAATTAATCTCCCTATGACCACAGCGCTTTGATTTGTGAACTTGCTGTTTGCCTGGCTTATTTTGTTGTTATATTGGGAGTGGTACACATTCTAGCTCCCTATATCCCTAACAAGAATATGGATTATAGTATATTTTTAACTCTGGGAAGTCTTATTTCTTAAAATCCTCTATAAATCCTGTCTATTTTACTATCTCCCAAAATAATGATGGTTAGGGTGAAGTCATATGAAACAATAAGTTTGGATAGAAAGATAGCACCCTTTAATTTTTGCTGCAGTAATGGCTTCAATGTCTGGCTAACATTTTTTAATTAAAAAGGTTTGGTGCCATCTTCTTTTCTCTAGCTAAGGTGCTTTTTTGAAACTTCTTAATATTACTGTTTCAATCTAAGATGAAACAAATCAATTCAGTTTTCTAATAAGACTACAAATTACCAGAATCTCTATCAGTTAAATTTCAAGCTCCATATAAAGACTGCCTCACTCAATAAGCTTTTCTGTTTAGCCCTCAATCTGTACAAATTGTTAACCTGAGTCAGTGTCATCCTTCTCTCCTGGGACCTTACTAAAAATATTAAGGAAGAACCTGACACAATATCCTGAATGTGTCTAATCATTTCCTCTTGAGTATAGACTTTCTCAGGAAGTAACCTTCTTTCTTACTATTGGGGAAAGTTTTACCAAATATTTGTCACAACATGCTGAGGATTATCAACTTTACAGAGTGTAATATCTGTGGCTTTACAGCCCATGGTGTTACCTCAAAGAGACAGTGCCATATGTTTTATATTCTGTTAGAGAAAAAGCCCATTTTAAGGCAATAAAGTCTAAGTTGTCTAGAGTATAGGTTCATATACCATTAAGATACCTGAATTAATAAATGAAAAGTACTTAAAAAAAGAGCAGGTAAAAGCTCAAGCTAGATAATGTTATAAGCGCAAACATCCAGACCTTTCATTTTTCTATCCTATTGCTCTGCCATCTCTAGCAGGCTGTTTTTATCTATACAGTCTAAGCTGGCTCAATAACACAATGGTTATTCCAATAAAAAGTGCAGGATAAAGGAGGATATAATTTTTTTCCTTCAAAGCATAGTGAGAATGCTATGTGCATCATACCTACTTATATTCAATTATCAAAACATATAAAGGCAATATATAACTATAATAGAGGCTGGCAAATGTAAATTTAATTTTGGGTAACCATTTGCCTAGTTATTAATCAGTGGTTTTATTACTATCAAAGATAATTAAATTGTATAATGAAATTGGGGAAGGATTAATAATAATTTGCCACATATCTCCTGTTACTTAATTCAGATTTCCATTGGCTTTGCTGTTTTCCATTGCATGTTTCCTAACTTACCAACTCATGTTTCTTTGGAAACTGCATCTGTGTGTCATCTACTTTGAGAAGTTTTTATCAAATCGCATTTATTCTCCATATGACAAAGTTGGTTTCTCCTATGACTCTTTAACTCATACTTTAAGATAGTCTAGGGCATGTCTTTTTTATTTTAATATTCTGCATGTCTATCATAGAGTAATTAATGAATAGGTGTTTAACTGAATAAATGGACAGATTTGCAAGGTGTTCAGCATACAGATGGATGAGGAAATTAAAAAATGATTTCAGTTGTTATTGGATGAATTAGTAGATCAATGATGGTTAAATGACTGGATGTGTGAGTGAAGGGGTAGATGGATGTATTGATTAAAGGGTAGATGCATGAATACAAGAATGTATGAATGGATGAATGTGTGGGTAGAAGGGAAAGTAGGTGAATGGATGAATCATTAAATTAATGGATAAATAAAATGCATATATATCAGTGAGTGAATTGTAAATGGGACCTAAACAAATATATCTAAATTGTGACTTCTGCCATATTGAATCAGTCTGGGAGATAGTATTCCTGAATTTTTATCACACCTTTGCCATTTTCTTTCTAATCTTCCCAAGTTCCTTAAACTCTATGCATCTTGATATTCTCAATTCTAAAATCAATTTATAATAAATACCTTGGAAGGTAAAATAAGGCACTATAAAATGCGATTGGTGCAAAGCATGTACTCCTTTCTGAGTAATTGCTCTCATAATCACCACCATCATCAAATACTCAGCCAACTATTGTTTTTTGTTTGTTTATTTTGCATAACATTTGATTCATGAGTATATGTGGAAATATATATGTAATGTTGGCTTCTAGGATCTCTGTGTAGATAAGACATATGCATTAAAGGATAAGCATCATTAAAGTAAAGAGGATGCTCGGTGCAAGATGATAAATTTATGAGGGACTGAAAAAAGAGGAAGACCATGAAGGGTCAATCAAGTCTTGGAATGTTAAGTTAGAGTTTGAGAGGTAAAGGGAAGGAGGACTAAATTAGCAGAGAGAGAATGATAACATATTATCCATACTTATGATGAAACAGCAAATTATATTAAGAATCTCAAAGTAAAAATGAGTAACTTGCAAGAGCTTTATTTAACTGTGAGAGGAAATGAGGTCTCAAAACAGTTGAACGAGTGGCCCAAGGACAGACGGTGACTTTGACCCTGGCACAGTTGCAAATGGCAGCTTCTTGGCTTCTGTGTCTGTAGATTTGCCAGTATTCTTAAAATAAGCAAAATATTTTCTTAAATGCTGTAACATTTTTCTGAGGACAACTTTGCTGAGTTGTTTTGACTTAAACAAAAAAGTAAATCACTGGGAATAGCCAAGGTGATAGTCCATTACACCTATTTGTTTATCTCACTGTCTACATGCTAAAAACAATGTTTTAAAACAGTGAATTCATGTATGCTGCTTAGTCACATGTTCCTCTTTTTACCCAACCTGTCTCCAGTCGGGGCTTCTAGAGTTACCTGATTTATACAAATATTTAGGTTATTCCTGAAAAATTTATCACCCAGAGATCCAGAGACTCCTGAGCAGCTTCACGGGGTTAGTGGTATAATTTTAGGCCCTGAAGTCTAACACCAAGTGAGTTCAAATAGAAACAGTTACTAGCTATGTGTCCTTGCTTATATGGCCTAATCTCTCTCAGCCTTATCAGTACCTTTATCAGTACTATGGAAATGCTGGTATCTGGTGACTCACTAGATCTAGGATATATTTTTCATGCAATAGTGGAATCAGAAATAACAGGTGGCTTCACCTGAATCTACTTTGAGCTTATTTTTTGTACTACCTACAATCCCATAGACTTGTTTGGTGTTAGACCTGTGCTATCATTCTGCTGGACTTCTCAATTGCTGTCTTTGCCTCATGCCATCAAATGCAACCAATTCTATTAGGCGTCTGGCAGTGATGAAGAATCCAGGATCAATCAACCAAAACATCATCCTACCTCACGTTTTCCTGAGTATCTCAAATTCTTGAATTTGTGAATTTATCAAATCTTCCTGATTCCACATTTACTTTGCTACTGTCTGTTCTCAAAATGCAGGGAGAGTCTTTTAAATAAGAAATTAGTTATGTTATGTGAACCATTAGTCAGAAACCAACTTTTAGTTAGTAGTGGATGCTCCTTTCTAGAAAGCTTTGTCTTTATCTAAAGACAGTTGATAAAGCCAATTCTTAAGGCCTTTTAAGAAGTAGCAACATTCTTTTAAAAATAAAAATTACATTTAACTTAGTAATTTTCTCCAGAATACTCCTTTATGCTACTGTGCTTTGTTTTGAATACTGTATCTTAAATTGCATTGAAAATATTCTATGGAAAATAAGAGAAGAAAGTTTTTCCAAGTTCTATCTGTATTATTTTTTCCTGTCAAAGAAACTTTGTTTGCTTGTATGACTGACTCTGTCCCAACTCATCTAAGAATATAAGTGAGTAGTATGATTGATAGCAATACCCTGACTTCTTACCACATTTCTTTCTCCTTGGCTGGGCTGTTCTAATTTAGCATTTTGTGTCTCTGGCCAGCTCAGCCAAGGTCAAGACCTTAACACTATCCCAAATAAGAGATGAAACGTGTGTGGGTGCATGGGGGGAAATATATTATTTTGATTTGTTCTCAAACTAGAGTCTTGAATATTAAGCTGGCATACTGCAACCTTAGGTTCTAGTGCCTTTTGGTAATTTTTTTTGGATTTTCCTTTTTTTTAATGTATTCCTTTTTATTAAATTTATTGGGGTGACACTGGTTAATAAAATTATACAAGTTTCAGGAGTTGACACCTTCATCTGACTTTTCCCTGAAGAACAATAATTACCAAAATGTGGTTCCAAGTCTTCTGGGGGATTCAAAGTCCTTTCGCAGATCAGAATCACTTTTATATAATACTAGACTGTTGTTTACATTTCCTGCCCTTATTCTCACATAAATGTGTGATTTTCATAAACTTCTTGACATGGTATTAAATCAGACTAAATGCAGAAGCAAAAATGAAGATCCAACTCTTTTCTATAAATCAGATACTTTATACAAATTGAAAAAAAAATTATTCTTTTTACTAAAAATATTTCCTATACAAATATACTAATTTTAATAAAAAATTTATGGGCTACTTATTTTAAATAAATATTTTAATTTACTTTCTAATATAGTAAATATCCGTATATACTACCTCATAACAAAAGTTATCCTGAGTACCCAACAGTAGACCTAGTAGACATCAGGACAAATTCTATTAGATAAAGGATATGTTCAGTTACATTTTTAGGTTGAAATTGTAAATAATGAAGCCCAAACAGATATGGTCTTTTTTCTCCCTTAAAATTTTTTCTTTGACAAATATTTTTTCATGGCAAAACTCATCCGACAATTGTTTTTATGATTTTTAAAAATATTTCAAAGAATTTTAGATGCTGAAAAATTCTCTATCTTCCCAATTTCAATCTTTGGTGATAGAAATTATAATTTCCCCAGATTAAAAGTAGGAGTCCTTAAAATATTCTGTCCTCAATTTCAGAAAGAACAAAACACAGCTCAAAAATGTATAAATTCGAGCACTACACACAACTTTCTAATCTCCTTTTTGCTTTTCTAGGTTAAGTTGGGACAGTTTTGGGAAAACTTGGATATGTGGTCTCCCTAACTATTACAATTGGTAGTAAAAAAAATTTACATTTATCTGGTACCCAGTACACAGCTGGACATTATTAATTACTTGAAATCTTCAGTTTACTTTTGCTTTTTAATCATCCAAGCCTGTTATTATTATTAGCCTCAATTTCTATATGAATAAAGTGAAAGCATTGGTAACCTTCTCAAAGGATTTATGTAATCCATAAAATAATTGTGTCCAAATCATGCCCTTTCCACCAGACCAAACCCTCTCAATTAATGAATGGGTTCCAACTAAAGGCTCATCAGAAGATTAAAATGTATGATAGAATTATTTTAGGCTTTAAAATAAATTTCCCCATAGAGGCAATATTGCTTTTTATTTTTTCTTTGAGTAATCTTAGTTAATGCTTTATCCTTTTAATATTTAAGTCCCAGTGATTTAGAAATATGTCTAATTTTTTTTTTTTTTTTTTTTTTTGGTGTATATTGAGAAAATTCTAATGCAGCAACATACTATGTAAAACCCTATCAGGATACTATTTATCTTATTGGACTAAATTCTCACCACTATTTCTAATATGATCTACTTAGACCTCAAACAATTATTGAAATCTAGTATTATTAGTAATGGTAATTCAGGTATTTATATATCCATTTTCTTTATGGCAAATGGGTAAAAAAAAACAAAAACAAACCTCATTTGAGGAACACACTTTCCTTTAGTGTGAAAGTATGATAATCAGCACAACACCTATTACTAATCATCACATCATTTTTGATTGATCTCATCCGTCCCTTACCTCCTCCGTCCATGTAGTTTAAAACTGAGTTCAGAGTCTTTTCATCTATGGCCTAGAATAGTGGGAGTAAACTACCAACCTATTTTCTCATAAAATTTCATTTCTCTAAAATGTGTTTTATAACTATAGCTATTCTTCTCTTTATAAAATGGAAATCTGTTCACAGGCCTCCTCCCCTGCATGTTTCTTGACTCCCTTTGCCAAGCTTCATAGGCTCTTCTCCGTATGACTTTTGCCCAGCATGCTGTAATGCTACACACATTCCTCCAAGTATGTGGCCTTCATTTGGAACACCCATCTCCTTCTCAGTGATGTCACCTGGAAAATTCCTACTCATCTATCAAGGCTTACTTTCAATATTCCTCCCTCTGAGAAGCCTTCTCCAACGGCTCTGACAGAATGAGGTTCTTTTCCATTTACATTTGCCTAGCAGACTCAGTGTTCCTTGATCATAGGACTATTCATCTTGAATTGCAATTAGTATCATTCATAATTACATAACATTTATTAAGTTCCAGACACTGTACTTAGTATTGTATGTAATTACATATGTTGGATTACTTAATTCTCACTCACCCAATGAGATACATTCTTTTAGTGTCCTTTATACAGATGAAGAGTAGGCTCAAGGGAAGCTCAGGGAGCTGCCCAAAGTTAAATGACTAATCAACCCAGGAAAGGAAAGAAGGTCAGTGCACTTAAAGTGGTGTTTTTATTACTATGTAACTCTGCCTCCCTCATCAGACTGTGAGTTCTTGAGAACAAGGACAAGGTAATATTTACAATCAGCCTCTAGCTTAGCAGGGTGCATAGCATACAATGCTTGCTTAATGAATACTTATTGAATATATGAATAAAATACTTATCAAATCAAGGTAAAATGTGTTTTTAGAATAATAACTGGGAAACAAAATAATTCACTTAATTAGAATAAGTTTTATTATGATGAAAGTCACATCACTTCGGTTTATTTTATTCTCTGACTGCTTTACTTAAAAATTCTATGAAGGGAAGTTGTATTATGAAAACTCTAGTTTTTATGTGCAAAGATTGTGAAGGCAGAGTGTTAGGTGATTATTTATTCTGACAGAATTATCAAGGTGAGGGGATCCCGTACCAACCTGCCACTCTAGGCCTCACAGCTTTATGTCCTCACTTATGGGTGGTATCAGGAATACTTGAAGAGAGAAATGAGTGTCCTGCTAATGCTATGATGTGAAACTGATGGCCTGGACCAGCAATTTTCAACTTTTTCACCTCATGGCGCACAAACTAATTACTAAAATTCTGTGGCATACCAAAAAATACACTCTATTTTTGCCAATCTGACAAAAAATGAGTATGATTTTGATTTATTCACACTAGACAGCTATGTTGTGTTGGCTGTTGTCGTGGTTTTTTATGTGACCATCTAAGGGGAAAGAGGTCAGTGCCCTACTCAACAGTCAAGCATTGCACATACTAAATTTCTTGCGGTGCACCCGTATGCTGTGGCCCACCGGTTGAAAATCGCTGGTCTAAAAATAGTAAGACAAAAACAACTGAAACACAAATACTGTTTTCTCATCTTGATTTTCAACAATTTCCTTTCAACTGTGTTTTTTAAGAACCAGTTTTACAAACAGGCACTTTAGAGGGATTCAAATGGTCCTCACCTCAGGGAGCTTTTCCAACTACTGCCTAGTAACAAGTGTGTCTAGAGATACATTCATTGTGCAAAACATAATGTTAAGGTCAGAATTGCTGAAGAATACTGAGGCGGGAGTGATAAATTCTGATAAAAGAAAAATCTCTAGACTGTCAGGCATCTGATGTAGGGACTGAAAAATGTAAGGTGCAGTAGGTGGAGGACAGGTGGGAAGTGCACGCTAAAACACTCAAACCCTAGTGGCAGAAAAGCCAGAAAGTTCGGGGTAAATTAGGGACAGGGCGAGAAACAAAGGTGTGATTAGAGTGTAGGTGAAATGTCAAGAAATTTGATAGAAAAAGTACAGGCATTTAAGCTAATGAAAAAGTTGAGCATGGGGGCAGAAATTTGGCAAATTAGTTTTATATGTTGGGGAAATGCAGGCTTAAGAATTGTTTAATTAAAGCCCGGGCTGGTAGCACAGTGGATAAGGTGCCGGCCTGCGAACCCAAAGGTCGCTGGTTCGATTCCCCAGCCAGGGCACATAACAAGGGTGCAAGCCAGGTCTCCAGCCAGGTCTGTAGCTGGAGACAGGTGAAAGGCAAGGCAACCATACATTGATGTTTCTCTTCCTCTCTGCCTCTCTCCCTTCCTCTCTCTCTCTCTGAAAATAATAATAAATAAAATCTTAAAAAAAAAGTTGAAAAAAGAGAATTGTTTAATTATATATTATAAATATATAGTTATTAAGAGATAACTATATATTAAGAGATAAGGTACATGATAGATGAATTTGTGGATTTTCAAAATAGTATAATTATACATAAATATGCATCATTAACTTATTAAATCTGCATTTTTGGCATAAGACTTTTCAGTATTGTCATTTAAGCATAGCAGTGATCTATGTACAACTATAAAAAATTGCACTGTTCAAAATATTTTGTGTAGCAGCTATTCAAAGATTATCTTCATTTTTTTCTATTCATAAAGAATCAGAATGTTACACCTCTTGTGGTTGTGTAACTAAATATTACCTTAGTTTATATTTGTATAAAAATAATGCAAAATAACTTGCTGGTCGGCTTTTTGTTGTTATTTATGATTGAAGTGTTAGAAAGGCCAAACATAAATGATCATGATAAAAGTTGGTCCATATAATTTTTTAGAAATGTAGTAAATGGGAAACCACCTTCATAAGTTGTATTATTTTGAAAGATAATTCACCCTGTTAAATTTTGTTCCTTCAGCCTGTGCCATTGCCACTTCCTCCATGCAGCCCCCCAGTGCTTTCTCTCCATGTGCACGGGTAGGCGATATGGTAGCTCCTGGTCACATGTAGTTATTTAAATTCAAATAATTTAAAATTAAACAAATGAAAAAATCAGTTTCTTAGTTGTGTTCATCATATTTCAAGTGCTCAATAGCCAGAGCAGTCAGACAGCTCAGATTTATAGAACATTTCCATTGTTGCAGAAAGTTCTATTGGACAGTATTAGACTTTAATGTTAGGCCTGACTATAGTACTGAGTTGTTAATCTTTTGTTAATTATTTATTCTCTCTGGGACCCATTTTTCTTTATATAACATTATGATAAAAATAGTAACACTGGCCTTGTTTACCTAAGGAACCATAGAAAAAATGTTAGCTTTTTAACATTGTGTTAAAAATCACTGTAAAGTGTCACGTGTCATTGTATCATTTTAGGGGGTTGGGGCGGAGCTCATGAACTTGGGGAGTTTTGAATATTGCGTCAATTTCCCCTTAGGTCTGCATCATTATATCCTAAATGGAGCATTTTTGATGCTATTATATGTAGGGGGCCAACATGATTTGATATTGTGCTTTTTTCCTTTTTCCATTGGGAAGGGAAAACATTTTAGCTAAATTGTGGGTCCATACTTAACATTACATGAATCTGCTGAGAAATGGCCAAATGTAAATCTAACTCTAACAATAGTTGAACAGCATGTTGATAACCATTCACTCTTTGAATAGTAACTTTCTGCACTAGGTATAATCCAAAAGGATAAATTAACATAAAACCTCATGTGTTTCTTTCAGTGGTGTTTATAGAAGTCTTTGCTTCATGACATGTACATTTAGGTGAAATACTTCTCTTGAAAGCTTGTTAGGCAGAATGCCGCAAACAAAGGTCATATGCAAATGGCTGTTGAAATATCTTTAGCAGCACACAACATTCAATTATATTATTTTCTGCCTTGCTCTGAATTCATACCTTTTTTTTTTCTCCATGAAATGACATTTAAACTTTTTTCATATCTTATGTGATTAAGCAGCACAGATATTGGGATCCAGTTACCAAGTTAGGCATTGTTGGTATTGTGGGTAGAAGATTCTCTGCTCCCTGTGCTTGGCTGATGGAAGCTGGTCGAGTAGTATTTATTCAGAGGCTAGAACACCCCACAGAGATCAGCAGTAATGTCTATGATAAAACATAAAGGAACAAATGAAGGTGCAGGCTCATATGGTTTTATGGCTTATAAGGGGTCAGGATATGTGAATTTAAGGGACCATCAGAGTATATATACTCAGGTTATATTTCTGCCTAACACCCCTTCATGTACTCTTTCAAAGATCGACTTAATGAAGGAAACTATAATAAAATAGACATTTGCAATTTAAAGAAACCATTTAGACTTTCTTAAGATCTCATTCTGAAAAGCTATTTTTTTGCCCAGTTTTATGCTAGGAACTTTTGATCTATTGTGTTGCAGATGCAACACTACTGAACTTTGCAATTACTTTGATGTTTGAGTTCAATTGATATTTACAATATTGCACTTGTTCTTTCAATAGGTTTCAGCACCTTTGTTAGCCCAGTTTTCTCATGTTTTTTTGTTTTTGTTTTTGTTTTTTCCTAATAAACTGCAGGATGCAAACTAGAGGCCCAAGTCAACAATTTCAGAGCAATACATGTATCAGGCAAGCAACACTAATTGCTCTATTAATATGGCATCATTTCTTGAATCCTTACAACCCCCTAGGATGCAAGAAGCAAATGATCCCCTCTGAGCATGTTATTGCTGCTGTTATTAAAAACTGTTATTACTCTGAGGTTTAGAGAGATTAACTGAGGCACGCTAACACAGCTTCTCACAGGTATTGTTGGTAAAGAACTCCTGCACTCTATGACCAATATTATCTCTCCTCTCTCATATTAAGCAATAAATTTTGATGCTCATAGAGTTTTTAAATTTATAATAGTCATTTAATAAAATCTAATTTTCATTTTGAAAATGATATGCTGTGAAAATTTCTCCAGACAGCTAGAAACTGTCATGAAATGGATGTTAAGTTCCTCTTCTATACATTAGCTTCAGAGTTAGCAGCACTTGGATAATTTCATCTATTTCCACCATTTCTTTACCACATAAATGCTACTAATTTTGAAATTTGAAAGTCTCAGTCAGACTGAGTATAGCCAGTTTTCTGTTGTACGTAACAATCTCAGTATTGCACTGGTAGCATTGACCAGTGTGGCTCAGTTGGTTGGGCATTGTCCTGCAAAGTGAGAGGTCACCAGTTGGATTCCTGGTCAGGAAACATACCTGGGTTGGGGGTTGAGGGCCCAGTTGGAGTGCATACGAGAGGCAACTAATTGATGTTTCTCTCTCACAGCAATGTTTCTATTTCTCCTTCCCTTCCCCTCTTCTAAAAAGAAACAAAGTCTTAAAATAAAACTCCCTAGTTTTTTTTTTTTTCTTTCTTTCTTTCTTTCTTCTGTGATCTTCTCATCAAATAAAGATGCTCCACCAGGCTTCCAATTGAGAACTCTTGGTGCCCGGTGGGACTTGCTCTCTTCTTTTCTCTCCATGAAAAGTAGTGTACTGTAGTGAAAATTGCAGTACAACAGGCATTGATAGATCCGGACTGTGTGTCAATAGATATGGATTCAAATTCTGAGTACATCTTCAACTGAGTACATACCCTTGTTTTGGACCTCAGATTTCTGTCTCTAAAATGAAGATGACAAACCTTACCTGAAGAGTTTGTTGTAAATAATAGCTATGAATAATTAATGTCAAATGCTTTGTACTTTAATAATGTTGGGCAGAGAATAACTGTTCTTAAGATTGTGTGTGACCTAAAGCAAGATACATTTGAGCTACATCTTGGAGTTTAAATTTGTTGGTCACTACTATGACCTCATGAAAAGTATTTTTAGAAGAAGTATTTTCCATTCTTATGGGGTTGTCTTATGATGGAGTAAGTAAGAGATTTACTTTGTTAAGTATAAAAGATGTGGACATACGGATGCCAAACTTTAAACTGGAAAGATTGCGAGAGGCTGGATTATAGTTTCTTCCATGACACACTCAGGATTTTGAATTATAGAGAACCAATGCGGGTGTATAAGAAGGAAAGAAACATAATAAAGCTGTGTGCATCTGTGTTTGTGTGTGTTTTTGGTTCAAAGCGAACTATTTTGACTCAAATTTCAGATAGAAAGTGCACTGGATTACCAAGAACTGAAAATAAAGATGGCAATTCACTAGAATGTCTAGAATTTGCAAACAAATTAATCAATTATTTTAAGGACCAAACTACTGTGACCTTCCCCAAAAATATTGTTATTATTGTTTTAGGTTGTTTATATGATCTGGCCTCTTTACATGGTTCTGGGAAAAAATGAGAACAGGTTGGCATTCACGTTGCTGATGGAATTCCAGTCCAAGAAATGTTATCACTTAGAGCATTCTTATCAAATTTCTCTATTATGTCTTGTGCTTTCATTGGAGTGAGAAGGTTTGCATCCAGGGGAATTCTTTGCAAAGGTAGAGTCACTGAGGCATCTAACATGTTTATGAAAAAAGCATTCTTCGGCTTTAAAAATGAATTGAACATATTGACATTTTTAAACAAAGGAATAGGAAACACATGAGTAAGAAAACAGATGACTAATTGAGAGGTTATATGTAGAATTATGAAAAAGGGTCCCCTTTTACTGTACCACTTGTGTAGCTTTTCCCCTTCTATCCTACCTCCTGCATTAATTCCTATTTTGATGTTCTTGCCTGTTAAAGATGACAGAAATCCCCACTTTGAGTATGTTTGGTCATTCTGTTGAAAATGTGTGTTGAATTAGCAGCAATTAACCAACTTGATTTAAAAAATGACACTTACTTGCATTCCAGTACCTTCCATACAGAGGTAAATGAAAGCTCCTCATTGGGACAGTTACGTGACTAACACCTTACCTCCACATGCAACACTACCTACCAGGGATCGTGGTGCAGAGGTTCAGCCACACAGCATGAGGTTTTAGTTTTTAACCTTCGTGCCCTGGCAACCGTTACTCCCTTTTTCTGGTGTTTCTTCTGCACTCTGGCTGGTGAGCTCATCATTCAAGGCTCTGCTTTAACTCTCACATCATTTCTGGTGGTTAAGTCTATCTAACTACTGACTCTGCAGTTGGTATAGTTTTGGCTGATTAATAGATTAATATAATCCACCTATAGTGCAGGATGAGCCCTGCTTTTACTGACAGAAGGTGGTGATCACCAGGGCTACTCTCCTCTTACTGAGCAAACTTGTTCAGAGCCAAGGCACAAGTGGGGAATAAATATTCCACTATGTATAAACTGCACCTCACGCATATCCACTTTCCCCCCACTGTCAATAATCATGTCAATAATTTGCATGTTTGAAGATTTTGGGGGGAAGCAATTATAATTTTAAGGTCCAAGTTTTGGCACTAGAACCAGAAATAGATTGTGCAGCCATTGCCTTTCAAGTGTGACCAGCAGAAATCTTGACTCCCGAGAAATGCCTCAGAGGTGACCAGGAGAGTGGAAGGAGCGGGGAAGGCAAGAGGACAGGCAGAGGAGAGAGGAGGCAGCTTTGGGCTGCCCAACATCATCCCAGCTAGAGCAGTCCCATGTTTATCTGTTTTATATATTGGCCTTCTGTATAAGAGTCCCTTTCAAAAAGAAAGAAAACAGGTGCTTTTATTTTAAGCGATTTTGAAAATTACGGGTATTAACATTCTGACTTTCCCTATCAGTGGTTCAAAGCATGAGGAGCTTGATTCCCCAATTCATGAATCAGGGATTGGTATTCAAAGCAGTTTGAGTCATGTGCAGGTTTCTTTAATTAACTCCCAGGGTGGTTCACTGAAGACAGATGGCTACAGTTTCAGTGCTGAGGTTAAGGATGGCATGCTGATTTTCAGTCCACACAATTCTAACAGTGACGAGAAACACAATTTTACCTGTGACAGTGAAAAATGAAACCATAGTGAATTTATCCTTCTTTTACACATTCAGGGAAAGTGTGATTTTTTTTTTTTTTTTTTTTTTTTGTTAACCCAAGTGGACAGAATCTAACTCTAGAAATCAGAAGTTCCTAGAGGTTTTGACTACTACATGGAGCTTTTTTTTTTTTTTTAATGACCACTTTGTCCTCTATGTCTTGTCCAACTGATATGCACACCCCTTTATTTATCTATTTTTATTATCATTGTTAGGACTAGGCTTCTATCCAAAAGAAAACACAAAGTCAAGAAATAGTTACCAGTTCCTGATTCTGTTCAAAATATTAGGTCTCAGAGAAATAAAGTTAATCATGGAAGTCATTTAAAGAGCAGAATAAAAGGGGAAATAAAATTTGGAAGAAAAACACAACAAACGCAAGTGCAAATAGAGTGTAAAGGGAGTGAAAGGAAAGAAGGGCTGATTTCAGTAGAAAGAAGCCTGGGAAAGTATAGCATGGCCACCCTCCCATTTTACTTCCAGCATGACATAATTCTGTGCCCAACTAAACATCAAGCTCAGCATCAGCTTGCTTTGCAGCTCTCCTTACTGCCTGATTGATGATGGATGTGCAGATCCCTACAAGATGTACGAGCACTTGCTGGCAACTATGATTAGGGTTTTACAATAAATACAATGGCTAAGGCGTCAGAGTCCAATACAAATGAGTGCTGTTCAGAAGAAACTTCCCTTTTTCATCCATAAACTCACTTTCCTCCTCATGTTTTCCATTCATGGTTGTGATTTCTAACTTTGTGCTCCTTTAGCTCTGAGTTCCTTTTACCAATCCTATCATCACACTGTATTATAATTGCTGGTTTGCCCCATCTCCTCCATCATCATAAATACTGCAAGGGAAAGACTGTCTGCTTGATTTTCATTGCGTCCCTAGTGTGTATCCCAGTTTTGGAAATATAGTCAGTATTCTAAACAAATATTTATTAAATGAACACATTTTTCCATGCAAAGTGTAATCACAAATGTTATCCTCTAATCCCACCTTGCTGGGTGCTGTTTTTAATCATAAATGGGTGCTGGATTTTATCAAACACTTCTTCAGCATCTATTAAGTGATCATGTGATTTTTGCTCTTGATTTTGTTTATGTGGTATATTACATTTATTGATTTGCAAATATGGCACCATCCTTGTATCTCTGAAATGAACACAACTTGATCATGATGTATGACCTTTTTAATGTATTACTAAGTCCAAATTGCCAGTAGTTGAGGATTTTAGCATCTATGTTTATGAGAGATATTGGCCTGTAATTTTCTTTCTTTGTTGTGTCTTTCCCTGGGTTTGGAATTAGAATAATACTTGCCTTGTAGAAATCTTCTTTCTTCTTGAATATTTTGGAATAGACTGAGAAGGATAGGAGTTATTTCTTCTTTAAATGTTTGGTAAAATTCCTATTGAAGAAATATTTTAAGTAATTAAACAGACCAATGGCTGGCTGTCCATGGAACATGGACACTTTAGGAAGTACAATTTAGTTATTAGTCATTATAAGATACCAAATATAAAATTACAAGGCACCAAGTTTTAGTTTAAAGACATTTAAGGCTGAACTTAAGAATACCTTTAAAATAATGTACATTATTTTTTTTAAATGTTTAATAAAGTTTTTAATGAAAGTTTAAATGTTAATTACTTATCAGTGACCTTTCTGAATTGTCCATTTGGAAGGCTTGTCTCTGAGGCAACTTAAAAGGATCTCATAGAATATGTTTTTCCAAATAAAACAGATTTATAAAAAGGTCATCTACATGATTTAGAGACATGTGGGTCCAGCAAGTGGATAAGTAATTGCAAATTAAATGTTAACAGTTTGGTAGTCTTTAATGAAAGCCTTTCGGCATTTTGACATCAGGTTTTAAAGACTTTTTATCTACTAAATCAACAGGGTACTAAAACTTCCATATAATACTGTTTTTATTAGAGTGAATTTCAATTTGAAGTAAGCCAATGTCATTTTAAAATATTGGTAACCTCAGAAAATATCTGGAGAGCACTAGCTATTAATAGACAAAGCATCTATTTTATTTAAAATTTTTATTACTGGCACCATTACAGATGTCCCTAATGTCCCCTACTTTTGCCACCCTCTACCCAGTCCCCAACCCCTGGCCTTCACCACATTGTTGTCTGTATCCATAGGATATGCCCATATGTATATATGTTTCTTGGCTAGTCTCTTCCAGTCCCCACCTCCACCCTCCCCTCTGAGATCTATCAGACTATTCCCTGTATACATGATTTTTTATTTATTTTGCTTGTCAGTTTATTTTGCTCATTAAATTTCACATATGAGTGAGATCATATGGTGTTTGTCTTTCTCTGACTGGTTTATTTTGTTCAGCATAATCTTTTCCAGGTCCATCCATTCTGTTGCAAAGGGTAAGAGTTCCTTCCTTTCTACAGACACATAGTATTCCATTGTGTAAATGTACCACCGCTCTTTTATCCACTTATCTACTGATGGGCATTTGGGCTATTTCCAGATAGTAGCTATTGTAAATAATGCTGCTATGAACTCAGGGGTATATGTATTCAATAAAGAATCACATCTAAAATCACTATAATGTCATGACCTAAATATAATACTACTTAACATGTTGATATATATATATATATATATATATATATATATATTTCTCTCTTTTTATAATTACCCTGTATATAAAAATATAAAACCTTATTATTTATATATTGATATTAATTTTCATTACTAATAGACAAGGACAATAATAACTGAGCAAGATCAAGTGCTAACTATATGCAAAGAACTATGCTAAGAACTATGCTAAGTATCACTTACACATGTCATGGACATTTCCACTAACTGTGTGTATATATTGTAATTTTTAACTTCTGCACAGTATGTCAATATGGTATTGCATGACTATATCATAATTATTGATAGGCATTTATGTTATTTACAAATATTCTATGCTATATATAAATATTAGGTGATTTTTACATAGTCAAAACTTTCATATAACTTAAAACATTATTTTGAGATAAATTGTTAGAAGCATTATTCTTGAAATAAAAGTTACATATTCCATTAAAACATCATTATTTTGCTGTTATATCAGAAATGTGGAGAAGAACAGTGAAGTTTTGGTACAGACAAATGAATTATCATCCAGTAATCTCATT
Organism: Noctilio leporinus; assembly: GCA_004026585.1. Classification (NCBI taxonomy): domain Eukaryota; kingdom Metazoa; phylum Chordata; class Mammalia; order Chiroptera; family Noctilionidae; genus Noctilio; species Noctilio leporinus. Next base: position 169,061 of record PVIW01001418.1, on the reverse strand, counting down.
CCAGTTTACCCTCCCATTACTAGTTCATGTTATTTCTTTCCCTACATCCTTGCTGACAATGGTGTCATGGTGTATCAATCTTCGATGAGGTTGTTTAGCCTTGAAGCCGATCCAGATGGAGTTATTTGATTGAGGAGATACTGAATGATTACCCTCTCTCTTGATAGGTAGGTTAATATCTTCAAGTATCTTAATAGATGGCCCTTGGGTGCCCTCATAGTATGCCTGCTATTATACTGTGAATGATAAAAAAAGTCTCAAAATATTTCAGCACACTTCCCATATATACACACATAACAAGTGACAATATAAAAAGATATAAAGGCCTTTATTCTCCAAATGTTATGTAACATCATACACAATATAATTCTTAGGTTATAATATAAAGTCAGTTCAACAATAACAACTGCATTTAATTTCTTCTTGCACCCAGAATGGCCAAGAATTTACACATTTTTGCCTTTGCTCCTGCTTTTTCCTCAGCTTGGTTTTCCAGGACTGCTATAGAGTTTGTCTTTACCTATTTACATTCTGTGAATCATTGGAACCTAGATCAAATACCAGTGTCTGCTTTGGAGTTTTCTTGATCTTCCTAATTAGAATTGATTTTTTTCCTTTTGGTTTCCCAAGATATTGTTTCTCTCTGTTTAATTTTTAATTTTGTATAGTTCATTGTTAATAAGGTTATTTCTTCTATTTTCATGCATACTCCTGAAAATGGACTCTATCTTATGCACCTGGGCAGTATAACCATAACTCAACATCACCTGTCGAAGTACATACTTTTAAATATTTGTTGAATAAATAGATACAGTGTTTATTTTCAGTGCTCATTCTTGTATCCTATAATATTCTAAAATCTTGGGAGAGTTTTTTTTTTTTTTAATTAAATTTATTGAGGTTGTACTGTTTAACAAAATTGTACAGGTTTCAGGTTCACAATTCCACAACACATCATCTGTATACCAAAAATAATTATTTTCAGCAAAATATTTTATTTTGTTCTTCAAAAGTACTCAACATGTCTGTAATATGCATAACAGCACTTTCCTCCATTCTGTCATTAGAATAGTTTTGGGAGATAACAATTTCTTCTCTATGTCTTAACAGCTTTTTTCTAGTGTTTATATTTTAATTTATTTCATTAAAATATCACTCTGACCCAAACTAATATTCTTGATATTTTTAAACATAACAGAAGTGGATGAGAATAATACATATATCACTTATAGATTTAGTCCAGATGAACTGGGGAAATTTTTTCTCATTTTTTATTCTGTTAGAGGCTTTTCTTGGTTAGATTATTTATGTTTAATGGGAAGACATTTATAGTGCATACTAGCAAAGAATTAATACATTTGTTAAAATTTTGCAATATATTTTAAAGTAATTTTTGAGGTCTCATTGACAAAAATAGGTTATCAGGTCATAAATAGTTATTGATAAAGACAGGAGATGCTAAAATCATAAAAAACATTAATAAATGCAAATTATATTGCAATACTCATTATTAGTTTTAAGTAGACTGCTAGATGAAGTGAAAACTTCTCATGATAAATTCAAGTTATTTCAGGATTATCATCTTGTTTTGATTACACATAGAAAAATTTAAGTCTGAATAAACGAATATTCTAATTGAATTTGTATAATACCAGTATTTAGTTCATGTTAAATAACAAAGATGAGTGGTAAAGGAAATTTTGTTTGATCTCTTGCTTTCTTTAAATCTTGATGTATAAAACATCTCTTTCATTATTTGTTTTTATTAATATGAGTAATTAAGTTACAATACATTTTAAAAAGGATAATGGAGTATACATGCTTATTTTTAGGTCTTAGTTCTATACACATATCCATGGAAGTAAAAATCAAACCAATAATCCAGAACCCGGGACCTGTTGACAGAAGGCTGTAGAGCCTAATTTTTGAGAAATGACTGTGCCATGTATTATCACAATTTCACATGACGAAATTGAATCTGGAATTTTTAATTTACTTAATCCCTTTTTTTATGTCTAGGGAAAGAGTTAGGGTACAAACTTAAGTTTGTCTGATACTACATCCCATATTCAGCAGCCCATGTTCCTAGGAAATGAACCCCTTGAATGTCTGTAGCATAGGTCCATGCCTCTAGTTAATTTAGGCACAGAATTTCTCCATCCACAACTTTTAATATCCTTTTATTACAATCTATGCATCTGCAAAGGCACATGCTAGCAAATGGTCTGAATTTTAAAATTCTATTGATGTCTGTTAAACAGCAACGTTAAAGCAAACTTATAGTCCTGCATTTGGGAGATTTAAGTAAATGTTTGAACTTTGTATTTATTGAGCTGTACACAGCTTAGGGGTGTCATCTGGAGGAGCCCTTCCTGTATGTTTTCACAGGGTCCACACTGAGGTGTCATTTTTCAGTATTGGTAGATTCAGAAAACATGTAGTGACCAAAAACTAGTCTGAATTGATGGTTGGTTTTAAATGCTTTGGATTTTATTGTGGCACATGCCACTGAGTCAGTTCTGAGTCCTGGCAACCCCGTGAACTAATGATAGCCTCCATGTCCTGTCCTCAGCAGCCCTGCTCAGCTCCTGGAGACTCATGCTTCTTCTATGGAGTCACTCTATCTCATATCTGCTGTTCCTCTTTTCCACGCCTTCTTTTCTTCTCTGTATTATTGTCTTTTCCAAAGAACCCTGCTTTCTCATGATTTGCTCAAAATAGGACAGCTTCAATGTTGTCACTTTTGCCTCTAAAAGCGTGCTCTGGGACTCACCTGTTCATCTGTCCAGTGGTCTAGGGTATCCATAGACCTCTCCTCTCACACTACCCAACTTCAACCACAGTAATGTCACCTTTCTTTAGAAACATAACCTGTGAAATACATTGTGAATGCATAGCTGGAGTTTGGTGCACTTATGGATTCATAGCCTCACAACTACTCTTTTTTGGAGCTATAGTTGATTGCAGTCCAAAGTATGAAATTACTAGTACAGCCTGTTCTTATTCCAGAGATGAAGTAACTATGGCCAAGAGGGGAAGTTAGTTGTTTACCATTATATAACTTTTAAGTACTTTACTATCATTAGAATCCAGAATTGCTAAATTTTGGTCTTCTGTGGTTTCCCCCGCACTAAAATTTCTCATTGTGTTTGCTCATGGCCTTTTTGAGAATTGTGTGGACTGTTATCCCAGAAAAATGTGCATGAAGTGCTTTACATAATCCTAACCGTGTTCAGACTTGTTAGAAGCTACTCACAAGCCCAGATAATAACGCTTGCCAAAATGATCGATCATCCTCACCCATTACGGGACAATAATGAGCAAAACTAACAACAAGCAAAACAGAACCAAATATATGAATACAGTGAATGGGCCTTCAGTGGTCAGGGGGAAAGGGGTTGGGGGGAGGGGGGAGGCAGAGGCAAGGAAGGGGAGCAGCTTAGACAAGAACCTAGTATAAAGGAACCATGGACATGGACAACAGGTGGGATTGACTTTGGGGGGAATGGGTGGGTGGGGACGGGGACAGAGGGGAGCAAAAAGGGGATGGATGTGATACAACAACAATAAAATTTAAAAAAAAAAAAAGATTCTAACCCTGTGGCAGAAACCAGCATTCATGCAGAGCCAACCTTTCTATCAGATAAATAAAATCTTTAACTATTCTTCCAAGCTCCCCAATTCCTCCTGGTACATGGAATGTTCTAACGTCTCTCACTTACAGAATATTCTGGGGTGTCCATGACCACTCTTAAAATTCTGCAGTGTACCTAAAACCCCTAAAAATTAAAACGGGTGTGAAATGAAAAAAAAAAAAAAAAATGATCGATCGTCTTCAGTCTTATGTGAAAACAAAGTAGTCTGAGGGACAGAGTCACAGTGGGCTTCCAGAGGCTGGGTCTGAAATCCCAATGATTGAAGGAAGTTTTTAGGCCATTTTCCCTTGATTTTTAACAGGAAATACTTAACATAATTGACTTTTATTAGAGTCTTTATTTGAACTATAAATAATGTCTTTGGAGAATGTTTTTAGACTCTGAACCTCTAAAAATTTTTTTCTAAGGAAAAATTCTCTAAATTTCACTCATTTCACACACACACACACAACCACACAACCACACATGCAAACTAAACAAGAGAAAATGGAGAGGGAATACCCTTGCTGCTTAACTGTATAGTGTTTTAAGACTAAGGCCTGCAGGGAAGGAAATGGCAGGGAACTTAATAATGCGGCTCATAAATATGGAGGAGCATGATCCTCCTCGGGAGACGGTGCCTACCAATTTCTGTGGATTCTGGTTGCCAGGAGACAAACTTTGGTCCATTTAAATTAAGTTCAGTGGTCTAACAAATGCCAAATTTATGATAAAATGCTAAGTCGTTTGTGGTAGAAAAATCCTACTTAAAATATGTAAGCCTTTTAAAATGTAATCTTCTTCCTAAATAATGACAAATATGTGAAGCTTTCAAATCAAGATTCTTTCTTTTTTTTGGAGGTTAGAATTCACATTTCAAATTCTAAATGATGATGCCTTCTCCCAGATAGTCAAAACAATCTAACATTGAGGTCTTATTCTACAATACGTTCTCGCTGCCAAAAGTTCTGAAGGCTTTAATTTTCGATGCGGGTGTATTTGGCTGTGTGTAAATAACTTCTAGTAGAACTGGGGTAGAGCCAACAGGAGGACAAAGCTTCCTGGGCAACTACTAACTTCCTTCCTTTTGGTACATCTTCAGTCCTTGTGCATTCAGCTGAATTCTTCCAAACCACTGAGGGATAAAGAAAACTTCATTCATCATGAGGCTGACAATGGATTAGTATAGTGTATGTTAAAGCTTTAGCTTTCTGAAAAGAAAAGCTAAAAAAAAGACTACAAGAAATGGATCATATTACTGAAAATGGTTTAAATATGTAAATATGAATATTTAACTCTTAATTAAATGTTAAGTAATTGACATGTAATTGCTAAATAGTTAACTATTTGAAATAGAAGGGCTAGATTTCTTTATTCATTGGAAATGTTTTGATGAATGACTACCAAGGGTAAAGAACCATTGTAGGCATAGGATTAATAATGCACAGAGCATGGAGCTGCCTTTATGTGACTTACATTTTGGTAGGTTCTAGATTGAGATCCCTAAAGGAGTAGATTGTTTTATGGTTTACGTGTAAATCCACAGCTTTATGTTACTTTAGGAAAACTGTGGAAGGCAGCTTGAAAAACTACTTCAGAGGATAACTGTTGATATTTTCTTCTTCCTTTTTTTTTTAAGATTTTATTATTTTTAGAGAGAGGGGGAGGGACAGAGGCAGAGAAAGAGAGAGACATCAATGTATAGTTGCCTTTCACCTGCCGCCAGCTATGGACCTGGCTGGAGACCTGGCTTGCAACCTGGCTGTGTTACCCTGGCTGGGAATTGAACTAGCGACCTTTGGGTTTGCAGGCCGGTGCCTTACCACTGTGCCACCAGCCAAGACTGTTAATAGTTTTATCTCTTCTGCTTTTTCCTCTTGCTTCTATTTCTATTACTACTACATTGCTTTTGATTTCAATAAAAGTAGAGATTAAGGAATTTTATTCTATCAAGAGTAGGTAGTGGTAGCCATACCTAGTGCTCTAAATGTTATAGTTATCAATTATTCTGTCTTTTGGAAAATGTAGATGTTCTCTTTTTCATAAAAGCTGATCTTTAAAAAGCCATTATAAATCTTACTGAGGAAGCCTTGGTTATCTGAATATTTTTCTTACCTTTATCCAAACATCAAGACCAATTAAAGGTAATAATCACTTCTGTTTTAATTTTACACAATTTTCAATGAACAAGTCAATAAAAGGCTTTTAAAATTAAATTTATTAGGGCAACATTGATTCATAAAATTTTGTAGGTTTCAAGTGAATTATTCTATGATATATCATCTGTATAGTGCATTGTGTATTTACTATCCAGAATCAAATCTTTTGTCTCCATGTGTTTGATTTCCTTTACCCTTTAGTATACCACACCCCTCTTTGCCTCTGGTAATCACCATACTGTTGTCAGTGACTATGAGTGGATGAATCGTGAGAATATCATTCTAAGTGAAATAAATCAGACAGAAAAAGTAATTATAAGGCTTTCTATTTGCCTTTTATTTGGAGTTTTATCATGGGCACTAAGCAACTTGTTATAATTTTATATATTTTTTTAACATTTGGGAAACTAAAAAGTAATAAACATTTCTAAGAAAAAGGGAAACATTTATTTCCCTTTGTCCTTCCGAGGTAGATATTATAAACCTTTTACGAAGCACTATGCAATTTGAAGTAAACCAGTAAAGGGAAGATATGGTATGAATTCTATCTTGGGATTGAATGAAATGGGGCAACAAGATGTGTGTTGAGGCTCAAAACTAGCCTTAGGATCCCCACTACCATGTTCTGAGCTGCTGTGACATTTCACATGGCTCATTCCAATGTTCTCCCTGCTCTGCCTCTAGCTTCTGGAAGTATATTCTCAATACAGTGCCAGAGTGAGCCTTCTGAATTGTCAGCCATGTCATTTAGCTGCTCAAAGTCCTCTGCTTTATTAACTGCCACTGCTCACAAGAATATAGGCTTCATTAGGATAGAACATTCTATATTGATCACTTCTATGTTCTCAGCACTGGAGGAATACTTGATATACCACAAGGACTATCCAGAAAAAAATTGTTAATTGTTATTGTTATTATGAGAATGTCATTGTTAATATGAGAATGGTTTGTGCAACACTGATGTAACCTGGCAGTCAAGGAGAGTGAACTGGAATGTGCGTGAGTGAATAATGGCAACTTCACTGTACTAGTCAGGGGGGACGTAGACCCCATTAAGTGAGCATGTGTACTGTGCAGCCATCACATTAAAAATGACTGAGCAAGTGGAACAATGAATCAACAGCAAATTTTGTGTTAGGCCTGACCATTCCTTCGCAGAAATTACTCAATGATTCAGAACATTTTCGGAAACTATGTAATGAGTGCAGCACCAAAGTGTGGCACAAATACTTCAAGATGGTTGATAATCTGTTTACTGTGATCCATGGTTTGGAAGGCCTGCAACAGGCAAAACACCTGAGGATGTTGAATGTGTATGAACTGCAATCAACAAAGATTGGCAACAATGTAAAAACTAGAAGCTGAGCTGGGTATTTCAAAAACAACTGTCTGAGATTTTGATGCAGGATCTTGGCATGAAACATGTCTTGGGAGAATTTGTTTCATGGCTTCTGTTACCAAAGCAGAAGAAACATTGTGCTGCAGTTGTTAATGACTTGATTCAAACCCCTACCAATGAAGCAGATTTCCTCAGGAAGGTCATAACCAGAGATAAATCCTGGGTCTATAGCTATGATCCAGAAAGTGAATGAAAACTGAATCATCCCAAAGGAAGCCTCCTGGTTCCCCACACCTGAGGAAGGCATGGCAAAGTCACAGCAAGATCAAGACCATGTTATCTTCGATTTTTTTAATTGCGAAGGTGTTATCCATCATGAGTACACCCCTCTAGACCAAATAGTTATTAAAGAGTACTATCTTAATGTTCTTCATGGGTTGAGAGATGTTCTACAATGAAAATCGCCACAGCTATGGGCAACTGGTGATTGGTAGCATCCTCAAGACAATGTGCCCACTCATATATTATATCTCCTGCAGAGATTTTTTTTTTTTTTTTTTTTGCAAAACCTCAAATCACACAAGTAACTCAGTGCCACTATAGCCAAGATTTAATGCCCTGTGACTTCTGGCTTTTCCCAAAACTAAAAATCACCTTTGAAAGGGAAGAGATTTCAGACCACCAGTGGTTTTCAGGAAAATATGATGGGGTAGCTGATGGTGATTGGGAGAACTGGGTGAGGTCCCTTGGGACCTATTTTTTAAAGGGGACTGAGGCATCATTGTCCTAATATGTACGATGTTCCTTGTGTCTTGAATCTTCTTCCATAAATGTCTCCTTTTCATATTATATGGCTAGATACCTTCTGAACTGACCTCGTATGTAGCTGATGGAACAAGGAGAGAAACTGTATTTAGAATAGAATAGAATAAGAATAGAATACAATAGAATAAGCCCAGTGAGATATGAAATTATGGGAGAGGGGCAAACCAAGAGGAACTCTAGTAAGGGATGAATGCAGAATCTATTAAAGGTACAGCTCTGAGATGGGAATGAAGAAGACAAAACACCCTGAGCTCTGTCTTTCTTACCCTTTATCCCTATTGCTAACCATTAACTAAACTCAGCTGGAAGGCAGGCAAGAAGAGATCCCAACTTCTGCCCTCCTCAGTGTTATCTTTTTGGGGCACAGAGCAGGGCAGAGAATAATAGAGATTGAGTCTGGGGGAGATGCAGATAGGGAGGCACAGGAGATAATCACCATTTGATATAATTATGCCTCTGATTTCCTCAATCAGATCACACCTATGTGGCTGTGGTTAGTTCTGGGTATTGCCTTCTAACCAGGTCATTGACAGCCAAAAGAATACAAGCTAGCCCTGCCTGGTGGCACAGTGGATAAGGCACAGTGAACCCAAAGGTCTCTGGTTCAATTCCCAGCCAGGACACATAACCAGGTTGCAAGCCAGGTCTCCAGCCAGGTCCATAGCTGGAGGCAGGTGAAAGGCAATCATACATTGATGTCTCTCTCCCTCTCTGCCTCTTTCTAAAAATAATAAAATCTTAAAAAAAAAAAAAAAAAGAATACAAGCTATTTAAATACAAGTAATTGTGAATGTAGGAACTTGAATTTTTATGCTTGAGAATACATGATTTAAGAGATTATACAGAATTGACTACATAATTTACAAGGCCCACTGCAAAATGAAGATATGGTCACATTATTAAAGCTGTCAGGTCAGCAACAGTGGAGGAGTAAACCAAGGATGCTGCCCTGTCAGGTCACACTCCCAGGTTGTGTGCCCATAGAGGCAGCCCTGGGGTCATGTCAGCCTCCATCAGACATGGGAAGGACTGGCATGTAGATAATGGGGTCACTGGATAAAGCTTAGCCTGTGTTTTAAGGTAGTAAGAACCATATTTATTAAATGTTTTTGCTTTTTTTTTTTAAACAAGTTGATCTGTTTGATAACATAGTATCTTTCCTATAGCTGGAATTGTTTCTGCTGAATTTAGCTGTAACCTGTCAGAGGTACTATGAGAAGGGTTTCATGTTAAGCAAGGTGTTAGAGACACCAGCAATAGAAATGTGTTCAACTCTGGATTTTAATTGTAAGATATTGTTTGACCAAAATTGTCTTCAGAAGCTGAGCCAGAGATTATATATGTGGTATTTTTCTTATGGGGAAGTTTTGTAGGTCTTTTTCTTATGTAGTCATGATTACCAAATTTCATACATTTATTTTCACATTATTATTATTATTATTAATGCTTTAATTTGTTATAGTAATATAATACTACACAAAAAATATGACAATGTACAGAAGCATAGGACAAATGCTTAGAGGGCAGATACCAGTCTTTTACTGTAGAGTTAAGAATCCATGACCAGAATCAGAGCATATTGATTTCCAGCCTTAAGTTATTTCCATGAAATAGGAGGGAGCAAAGAAGTTTCTCAGGATAAGTCAGATTCTTTATGAAAATAGTAAACATCTATTTGTTTGATGACAGTGCATTGTCGATAAAGCATTATTATTTTATTTATATGTAATTTATAGTTTAATATTTGTTAATGCAAAAAACTAAAGTCTGTTGAAGAATAGAATTGTGACTTGTACTTCATAGTCTCAACTTCGGGGTGCTCTACTGTTCTTCATTTTGGCCCCTTTAGAAAGTTGGCACACACTCCTCTGAACCTCACCAACTTACAGTTTTACATCCCCAACCAGTAAATGCTGTCACTTATGCTGGTTTATATTAAGAAAATAAGTGAAGTTTATACTTAGATAACAAGGAACTTATTGTCACTAAATAATGCATATTTGTAGGCTTCCCACCACTACTTCCAGTAAGAGAACTCTTTCTTCCCCCTAAATAAAATTGTGCACAAAAAATTCAGGTAAAATCGTTGTGTTTGAAATGAGTATAAGGATCCCAGATCCCCACAAATTTACCAATTTCTCACATCTAATTTTAACCCCTGAGATGACACAACATGTAAACCAGTCATCTAGTTCAACCTCCTCAATTTACAAATAAGGAAACACAGCCCAGATAGTCATTTAACACCACACAGCTTGTTAGAAGTAGAACCAGGATAAAAACTGAGGCTGTGATTCTCACCACCTTTTAAAGTTACAGTATGCTACCTGTGCTAAGTAAAGCCCTATTGATATATGGATAAACTACCTGCTCTGCCAATCACATGGGTATAAAACTTGAGGGAATTCCAACAATGAGGAAAAACCTTACCTTTAAGTCCAAAAAAATCTACATGCTTCTAAATTTGTTTTCATTTTACCTGTCTTTTATGTCATTATTATACTTTTCCAGTAGGAAATGAATAAGAAACACAAAATAAAGATGAAATACAGACACCCACCCACACAAGCTGTGTAGTTACAGTGTTATGGAGGCAAAGGACTTGTGAATCACATTTTCCTCAGGATTCCTCAGAGGGTCCCGTCAGTTATCCCTGTGCCTGGAGCTGAGCTGTGCACACAGTAGGGGCCAAGCCATTTTTATTATTATTAGCTCTAAATGGTGTATTTTAACCATTTTCATTTTTTGAGGGCTGGTGAGTCAGACGGAAAATTCAAGAAATGGCTAGGAAATAAAATATGTTTCTATGTACATAGAAACCATTTTGTTCCAAATATGGTATGAAGTATTTACTTGTTGTTTTAGGATATGCACTCATTCCAGTATAAGATTTAATCCTTAGAAGTCGGGAGGACTTTGGCTTTCCCTTTCTCTCCCCATTCCCTAGTTACCAAAAAGGACAGGGCCCAGGAATTCCCAATCTTCCTTACATTTCAGGTTACATGGGAGTTCAGGACTTTATTTGAAGAGGAAATAAAATACATTCTGCAGTTTATACTTTCAAGTGTAGAGACCATTTATGTGGTCATATATTTACGTACATTTGTGTAGATGTTCCAGTTACTGTGTGTTTGCTTGAAATGGCCTCTGCTGATGTGTCATGTCATTGCTTTAACTGCCACTAATTCAAATGGTGTAGGTGGTAATGTTTCTCTTTCTCTAACTGTTTCACAGTTTTAGACATGTTTGTGAGGAATTGTTTTAAGATTTTGTTTAATTCAACCCCTCCTCACAATCTCAGTTGAAGGAAAAGCCAATCTCAACTACACCCACAAAAATGTAAAACAGGGTAGCTGCCATGGAAACAGTTTGGCGGTACCTCAAAAAGTTAAACATAGAGTTACCATATGACTCCAAAATTGCACCTCTAGGTACATACCCAAAAGTATTGAAAACAGGGACTAAAAAGGATACTTGCGCACCACTATCTGTAACAGCATTGTTCTATAATAGCTCACCAAGCAAGTGTCCATCAATGAATGGATAAATGTGGTGTGTGTATATAATGAATATTCAGCCATAAAAGGTAAAGTTCTGATCCATGGCACAGCATGGTTGAATCTTGAAAACATTATGCTAAGATAAAGGAGCTGGACATAAAATGGCAAATGCTTTATGATTCTGCTTATGTGAAATACGTACACAATACGTATTAATAGAGACAAAAAGTAGATTAGAAGGTATCAGGGCCTGAGGAAATGTGGAATGGGAAGTATTGTTTAATGGGTAAAGTATTTCCATTCCGAGTAAAAAGGTTCGGAGATAGTAATGGTGGTTGTACAACTTTGTAGATATATTTAATGCCACCAAAGTTTTCACTTAAAAATGGTTAAAATGGTAAGTTTTATGTTATGTTTTACCACAATTAAAAAAAAAAAAAAAAGAATGAAGTACCCCCATCCTTTCTGAAGGAAAAAGAAAAACAAAGACTAGGAAAAATCCTATTTGACCTCAAAATAGCTATTATTGACTATTTTGGCCTGTCCACTCCAGGGTTCTGCACACCTGGTGGCAGGCCAGAATGAATTTATTTTCTTCTTATCTCTGTGAGGCACTGTGGGCCTGGGGTTACAGAGGTGAGTACAGTAAACATTCCCTCTGCCTTAGCCTGTGTACTAGTGAGAAAGGCTAAGAAACACCAAAGACAGACAAAAAGAAAAACATACATTATTATATATGCTTTGAAGGAAAGAAGCTAGGTACTGAAATTGAGGCTTTGTGTGTTTACAGATGCATAAAGTGGAAGTGCAGGTGGTGGAGGACCCTCTTTCTAAAGAAACATACAGTGTAGAGTTAAGAGAAAAATCAAAGTACATACAAAGTCAGGGGAATCTAGCCACTCAGCATGGCAGGGGCAGGTAGAAGAGAAGGGATAATATGAAAATGCTGTGGGACCCAGTTTACCTTACACACCAGCCCCACTAGGGAAGGAAACAGATGAACAAGAGCAAGATGCCAGCTTTGCTAATAAGTTCATTGTAAATGTCAGAGGAGGTTTAAATCGCTATTAAATAGTATTTGGCCAGAGAAACCCAGATTGCTAGAACCATGTCTTATAAATTATCTGTTTTTCTTGAGCTTCCAAGCAATTATATGCTCAATGAACAATGACAAATGAGAAATCAAAGTTCCACTTTAATTTTAGTCAGGCTAGGGCCTATAATTGCCAATGAAACTTTTTGGAAAAGCTGGATTGGAGTATGTGAGTTGGATTCAATATTCTCAAGCAAAGCTTTCTACCTCAAAGTCCAAATCTTAACAATAGTTGGCTGCCAAGTTCAAAATGATGAGGGTTCCTTCGCACCAAAGAAAGCAACCAAGGAAAGCAAGGCTGATGGACTTCCTCGGAGACCGGAGAGAAGAGGAGGTAGCCACATGCATTTGGATGACCTCACTTTTTGTGATGTGACCCATCAAGTGGGCATCCTGACACCTGACTAATCAGTTTAAAATCTACTCTTTGGTGGCATGTTAGATCAATCTGAAAAGGATTTTCATGGGCAAATAATGAGGGAATAATTACATATACCTACCAATCAGAGGGAGAGAATGACCACAAGTTTTGGGAATTGTTTTCCAATGTACCTAGAATATAGAGTAATAAAAAGAAGGTCTACTAGGATAAGAAGCTGAAAATGGAATTTAGGGCCATGCTGCTTTTGAAAATAGGCAAAAAAAAAAAAAAAAAAAAAAAAATTCTTAATTTTTTATGCTTTGGGCAATCATTTTCAAGTTCACAGGAAAATAGCTCCCTGATCTGGATTGGGAGCTGTATGTGAAAGATGATTGCAGAAGAAAGAGACTATGACAGGAATGGTAGTAAGGATCCAATCATTATTGATCAGATCTAAAATGACATCTATTCATATGACTAGAAAAGCTGAATAATTGGTTTTCTCTCTTATCATGCAATAAGCAATGATGAATTGTGACTTATTTTCAAAAAACCTATCATGCAACCCTAGGCTTTTCAGGAGCAATACGCCCTATTGCAGCTATCAGATGGCAGGGAGCAGCAGATTTACTCTATTCTGAATAGCCCTCCAAAGCAGGCGACATTCATATGTGCTCTACTCACAATTATCCCTATTTGCTCATATGATTGGCTCAAATATTAGATATAATAGTTGCAGAAAATGATGACATATGGAAATGGATAAATAAGAAACATTGCCCTGCGTTTTATATCATTTCAATAACCACACAATATTTTAGTACATGTCTTCTGTATAATATTTTGTGACATTGTTTTATACTGCCCTTTCACTCTTACTGTCTTTTGTTTTTAGTCAGAGAATAAAATTTGTAGTCTTGGAATCATGTGCAAATGATATAGATCACATCATAACAGAGAGCATTCAAGATATTCTTGAAGCTGGTATTTATGAGCACCACCCCTGGCCAATTTTCTGCTGTGAGGTTCTGTACCTATGTCTATGTGCTAATACATTTTCATTTAAGTCTTTAATAATTCAATGAGAAACTTGTCTTAATTACTACTCTTCATCTTATGACACACATAGAGAAGTCAGGTGAATTTCCCTGATTACAAAGGTAGTAAATGATAGAGCTGTGATTTGATCCACATCTGCTTGTTTCCAAAGCCCTATTGGGTCTTCACTATCAAGTTATTTTGTTCTTCTCCTTTGTAAATCACAAAAACTTGTCAAATGCTCCATGTAATTAAAATAATGTATAATCTACAAATGAGTATAACCTGATGCAAAGAAAGGCTAAGACATTTTATAATTGTATAAATCATTAGTGATAAGACATAGCACTAGCAGTCAGACGTGGAGTTGTGACCCAGCCCTCTGCCTTCTAAAGTCTATTATATTATGATGAAATAGTACTATATTCTATGCCACCATTTCCTTCCTTAATCTCCTCTCTCAGTATTGCTCCTATTCTCTTTTCCTGTCCATGCATGGCACTAGGAACGGGTCTGAACAGGGCCAGAGTGGAAGCACAGAGAGCCAGAGGAGGTTCTGGTAGGGCTTTTGTGGGAGGCTAGAATGTGACCAACTATGACCTCCTCCCGGCTGTTAGCAGCCTATCAGCCTAACTCTACAATGACCCCTGTTAGGTGCTACTAATGGGGTCAGCACTATATGCCTGACAGGGCTGTAGGTATTTTACAAGTACTTAGTTAATTTTCATAAACACCCCATTATACAGATGAGGGCAAAGTGGCACAGAGAAGCCAAATAACCTATGCAAACTCCCATAGTTAGAAAAATGGCCCAGCTAGAACTTGAACGTTGGCTTCTGCTTCTAAGCCAGTGTTCTTGAACCATTAGCTGAACTACCTCAAATATGCAAAGTAACTCCTCAACTTCAAAAACAGCCAAACAAAATAAAGGTTGTTACTGGCCATTATAGTCCAAAATAGTAATAAGCATCTAGAATTACTTACTATTTCTTTTTTATTAATAACTAATTATCCCCTACCTTAGCCTCATCTGGTGTGACTTCCTTACCCCTTTCAAACGTGCTAGTGTGTTTTAATCTCTAACTGTTCTATGCTGAGTAACCCAGTTTTTAGCAAAGAAAGATGATAATTAAGTGGGATTAAGTGATTTGCACAAGGTCACGTAGGTAATACTGTAAATGTACTGTGCCACATTTCTGAACTCCAGGTTAGCTGTTATCTTCATTTTTCCATGGTTGTGCTTATTTTTTATATAGGTAATTTCCAACATGTGGCACATTTATTTCTTATAAGAATGTAGGTTTGGCCCTGGCTGGTGGCACAGTGGATAAAGTGCTGGCCTGCAAACCCAAAGTTCGCTGGTTCGATTCCCAGCCAGGGCACATAACCAGGTTGCAAGCTAGGCCTCCAGCCAAATCGGTGGCTGGAGGCAGATGAAAAGCAACCATGCATTGATGTCTCTCTCCCTTTCTGCCTCTCTCCCTTACCCTCTCCCTAAAAATATTTAATAAAATCTTAAAAAAAAAAAAAAAGAATGTAGATTTGCCTCTGCCTGGAAAGTGAAAGGAGAATAGACAAAAATAAGACAGTGCTTTAAAAATTCCTTTTCTTCAAGATGGAAAGCATTACTTCTATAATGCTTCTTATAGCCTAGTGAGATATCTAGTGAGGTAATCTCTTGAAAATAACTATTGGATTTATGTAGAAACATATTCATAATATGGGGATAGCTAATAATAAAGTATGTCTCACCTCTTAGAAAAGTCATTTGAGAGATACACTTGTTCCAGCTGCCTTGTGTATTGTCTTTCATGAAAGTAGCCCAATACTGAAAACTCTCCAATGGCAGAGGCAAGATAATCTGAAATGATCAAGCCACTAACGGTAACTGCCTTTGGTTGTACTTGTAAATACATGCCAGTTATTTTTTTGCCTTAAGAGATGCTTAAAAATTAATTCCTGTTTACCGAACATGGAGGACCAATATAATGCAATTTCTACTCTCTTATATATTAAGTATATTTAAGGGTACTTCAAGGATTTTTAATGTGTTTTTAAAGTTCTTAATAGTTTTTAGATCTTGCTCTTTGTCTCTACCATTCCTCCCCACCTTTTCTTTTTTTTTTTCTGGAAAAAACATAGATTTGCATGCATATGTTTCTTTTCTTTTGGAATGAGCTTTTGAGAGATACAGAGAGAACCCTGAACTCAAAGTCAGATATCACTAAGAATCCTTCAGGAAATCCCCACATCTTTAATAAGTTATGCTCTTGGTTCTTGTGGGCATGCCTTCAATTCTCTGGCAATTTCTTGCTCTTAGGCCCCACATAGATAAATATTGCTCTATATTTGGGAATACGTATCCAAGCTTTATTTTCCCACTCTTCCCTACTTTATAATTTTCCCCTCACTGAAAATGATTTATCTGCAAGGATAACATTTTTCTTTCCTTAAAAGTTTTTGAAAGATCAATGGATAAAACATAAAAACATCTGGAAAAGGCAAAACTGGAGGCTTTAAAGATCAGTGGTTGCCAGAGATTAAAAAGAAAGGAAGGAATGATGGATAGGTAGGTGGAGCATAGTGTATTTTTAGAACTATGCATAGTCATTCTATATGATACTATAATGATAGGTATATGTTGCACTTCTGTCAAAACCCATAGAATGCGCACCACCAGGAATTAACCCTATTATAAACTATGAACTTTGAGTGATAGTGATGGGTAAATGTAGGCCCATCAATTGCAACACATATACCACTCTGGATGGTATATGTGCAGGATGTTGGTAGTGAGGGTGGAGGCTATGCATGAGCAGGGCGAGGGGTGTATACAGGCAACACTATCAAGTTTTGGCATTCATATCTAGCAAACTTCGCTTTCTCACCAATGATGCATTCTCTTTGCCCTCCTGTTACTTGGTGACTCCCAAACCATTTCCTCCCAACCTTGACACAAATACCAGTTTTTCTTTTAAGATTTTTATTTTATTTTGAGAGAAGGGAGAGGAGGAAGAAAGGGAGAGAAACATCAACGTGTGGTTGCTTCTTCCACACCCCATTCGGGACCTGGCCTGCATCACAGGCATGTGTCCTGACTGGGAAACAAACTGGTGACTGACTCTTCATTTCACAGGGTGACACTCAATCCACTGAGCCACACCAGCCAGGGTGAACATCTAAATTATTGATTTATTTTTTACACAAGGTGACTCAAATGCAAGGTGATTAAAAATACATTTCCTCTACAGTACATTGCTGCTATCTGCAAGACATCAGATAGTATGGATGCTAGACTGCACCTCAATGTTAAAACTTCACTGATAGATGTACTTATGTAAATGATGAAAAATTCTGTAAATAAAGAAGTGAATTATGGGAAAAAACATATAAACAGTAGACCTGTGTCTTCTGGTGGGATATAGAATTATGATATATTCATGATTCAGTTGCATAATTATATACCAATAAAAAATGACAGTACTCTTTGACTAGATAAAAAGGGGGTTCACTTACAGAGTCTTTTATATTCACATAATAGTCCTAAATATTTAACAGATCATGTACCCTGATAGCTCCCCAACCCAACTTCATTGTATATTATATTCATATATATTTATACTTACACAAATATATATATAAATCTAGTGAGTTGAATGCTGGCCCCTCAAAAGTATACTCACCATGATTTAATGCATATATAGTGCATTACATAAAACACACTTTATATTTGCAAATTCACATGAGTATTTAGTCTCAAACTTACAGCCCCTGGACTTTCAGGATTCCACCAAAGAAGTAATGAAAGTACAAAAGTTATTCCCAGTGTTTAAAATAACCTGAGAGATAGAAGATGACACTTGGATGGATTGATGAAAAGCAGAGGTGCCTTGCTCTTGGCTAGAATGATGACTTGGAGAGGGGATGACATTGGTTTGCTCTCACCAATCAGAAATTCAGGTTGATGGTTATTTATGGCTTTAGTGAATAATATATGGCAGCATGAATTTGTTATAAATTATTTTTGGTGAATAAAATATTTTAAAGTAGGGTCTTAAGGAAGAAAATAAATGGTCAAAGTTTTTTTAAATGATGAAAGCATGATAATTAGACCCAGACATGCACACATAGACTCAAAATCTTGCACAGGTCACAATATGTTTGTTTTCATTTTGCTTTTTATAAGGTCAATCTAGCTTTACTTTTAATATTTCATTTTTAAATTCTGCACCATTTCCTGAACTTGACCTCTTTTAGTGAATTATTTCATCAGCTGGCTATTAAATACTTGGTTGTCTGAAGCTGCCCCTCTTCCCAATTATTTATTTTATTGTCAATTGAAGCATCATCAATTCATGTCATAATTGTAATCTCATTTTGAGTTCTGAAATGGCTTTCCACCTTACTCTGAATAAAATACATAGTTCTTACCTGGCCAACAAGCCAGATCTGTCCCACTATCATGCTCATTTTCTCCTCCTAATGTTTCTCATCTAAACTTCCCTCCCATCATTCCCCTTCCACCCTTACTTGTTTTTCTCTGAAGATGTCAGAAACCCTCTAAACTCAGCACATTTGCACTTACTCTTTTCCCAGTTAGAGACATAGATGTTTTCCTTTCTTCATTCAGGTATGTAAGTATGATCATGACCTAGTGGCCATCCCTTATTTAAATATCACTTTCTTTGCTATTTTCTATTCTCTTTAGTATGATTTATTTCCACCCATAGTATATTAGATTTAATTTTATATTTGGTATCTATCTCTTTAAGAGAATACAAACTCTATAAAATTGGAAAGCGGCACAAATGTGCTAACTTCTACTTTCTCATGTCTTAGAACTATGCCTAGAATACAGTAAACCACAATAAATATTTTCTGAATGGATAAATAAATTTATTTCTGTATTCTTCATTCAACATTTGAGTACATAAACAGAAATGGGCAAAAGTAGTTGTGAATATGCAAAACACAGAGTTTGTTCTTGTATTATTAATTATTTATCATTGTAGTACTTATTTGTATTACAACTGTAAACCTACATTTTTTCATGTCACACCTGTAATAACACTTGTTGAATTCTTAGTATGTTTCAGAAAATGTCCCAAACAGTTCACATAGGTCATTTTCATTTAATTCTCATGAAAAATCTTTTGAGGTAAGTTGTCTTAATTGTCCACTCTTTACAGATTAATAGATGAGGCTGAGAGAAATGAAGAAGTCTTTCCAAAGGCCACACAGTGATGATAAGGGGCAGAGACAAGATTTAACCATAGATATCCTACATATAGACTGAACTGCTTCCATGTTAGGTTGTATCAGAATTGCACCAAACACAAGAGAGAAACTGATTAATGAAAGCTCTGCTTTATAAGCAAAAGAAAGCTATGAAGGAGTTAAGCTGAGGGAACCTTTAAGAACTTTATGCAGAGGATTGTTTAAATCATAAAGAATGGGAGAATTCTGCCATGTAAGAAATGAGAGAAAGGATGGTACCACTCCCCAAAGTGGGGACAGCATGTGGAATACCAGAGTTATATTGATAAAAAGCCATGGCTCATTGTGGAATATATTTTGGCTCCTTGCATAGAAGGTAGGATAGTGAAATGGAAGCATTTGGCTTATTTAGCCCTAGGTTTGAGATGGCTTCAAAAATGTTAAGTAAACAAAAATAAACACCTAGGGGACTTCTAGCCAAGATGGAGGTGTAGGCAGACATGCTTTTGCCTCATCACACAACCACAAGAAGGATCACAACTAACCTCAAAACAAAAAACAACCAGAACTGCCAGAAAGTCAGACTGTATGGACATCCAACAACCAAGGATTTAAAGAAAAAATATTAAAACATATAGGAAGGGTGGAGCCAGGGAGTCAGGGTGGAGAGGACACAGTGTGACAGAGGCAAGGCAGCAGTGGTAAGTGGTGGAACGGTGGAATGGGTGGTCCCACATACACTTGTGGTGGATAAAAGTTAAGAGGGACAGCTGGAGTGTGATGCCAACCTCAGGCCAGACCATGCAGCCCAGAGTTCCAGCACCAGGAAAATAAAACCTCATAGCTTCTATCTGTGAAAACCAGTGGAGGTTGGAGCAGTGGAAGAAACTTCCTGTCTCTCAGGGGAGTTCAGTCAGAGGGCCCCGGTAGTCATGGACCTAGAACATATGCAAGCCCACCCACTCTGGAAACCACTACCAGGGCGGTAGCTAGAGAGGCACCAAACACATGGGGAAAGTGGATGACGTGACTAGAAAAGGAGTGCTGAGCAAGAGTCATTACTCCCTTTCTGACCCCTGCCCCATAGAGAGTGCCACAAAGCAGGGAAATAAGTCACACTGCACTGACAAATAGCTGAGGCTCCGCCCAGTATAACGCACTCAGGGAGTCAAGGCAGCTCTACCTAATACACACAAACAAACACAGGGAGGCTGCAAAAATGAGGAGACCAAGAAATATGGCCCAAATGAAAGAACAGATCAAAACACTAGATAAAGAACTTAGCAAAATGGAGATAAGTCAACCTATCAGATGCGGGTTCCGAATACTGGTGATCAGGAAGCTCAGAGAAGTCATTGATTACAGCAATCACATAAGGGAAGAAATGAAGGTTATACTAAGTGAAATTTAAAAAGTCTCCAGGTAACCAGTAGTGAAGGGAAGGAAGCCATGGTTCAAGTCAATGAATTGGAACATTAGGAAGAAATAAATATTCAACCAGTGCAAGTGAAGAAACAAGAATTCCAAAAAAAAAATGAGAGAATAAGACTCCAGGATACATCCAAAAGTGTCGACATCGGAATCATGGGATGCCAGAAGGAGAAGAGGAAGAGCAAGAAATTGAAAACTTAATTTGAAAAATATGATGAAAGGAAATTTCCCCAATTTGGTGAAGAAAATAGACATACAAGTCTAGGAAGCACAGAGTCCCAAACAAGTTGGACCCAAAGAGGACCACACCAAAACACATGATAATTAAAACACCAAAGCTTAAAGATAAAGAGAGGATCTTAAAAGCAGTAAGAGAAGAGTTACTTACAAAGGACTTTCTGTAAGACCGTCAGCTGATTTCTCCAAAGAAACTGCAGGCAAAAAGGGACTGGGAAGTAGTAATCAAAGTGATGAAAAGCAAAGACCTACAACCAAGCTTACCCTACCTAGCAAAGTTATCATTCAGAATGGAATAGCAGACAAAGTGCTTCCCAGACAAGGTAAAGCTAGTTTATCATCACCCATCCCTTATTATACAAAATGTTAAAGGGACTTATTTAAGAAAAAGAAGATCAAAACTATGAACAGTAAAATGACAACAAACTCACAACTATCAACAACTGAATTGAAAAAACAAAGCAAACAACTAGAATAGGACCAGAATCACAAATATAGAGACCATGTGGAGAATTATCAGTGGGGAAGGGGAAGGGGAGAATGGGGGAAAAGGTGCAGGGATTAAGAAGCGTAATTGGTAGGTATAAAGTAAACTGGCAGGGGGAGTGGTGGCATTAATAATAGTAAAGGAAATGGAGAAGCCAAAGAACTTGTATGTACAACTGTGGACATGAACTAAGCAGGGGGGTTACTGGTTGGGAGGGGTGTACAAGGAAGTGGGGGACAAAGGGGAAAATATTTGAATAATTGTAATAGAATAATTAATAAATTATACTTAATAAAATCCCAGAAGAGATGAAAAGAAAATATCAGAGGCTATGGGAAGTTCTCTGTTGAGAGCAATCAAGCAAAATATCACTGTCAGAGACTACGGAAAAGTGGATCTCCCTCCTGATTAGTAAACTGAGGAATATTGCAGAAAAGTCAGTGCGAAGACTTGATGGCAACATCCCCTGCCATTTCAGAGCTCATTCACAAGAATGATATTCTTAAAGGGGCATAGCATGGATCTTTGTTTTTCCCTGGCTATACTACATTGCCATAGCAGGTAAGGAAGCTTTCCCAAATGGCTAAGAGAGCAAAGAATGTTAAGGCTTTGAACCAACTCAGCAGATGTTTAAGAGATTAGAGTCAGGAAAAATAAGGTTGGAATTCTACCTCTTGCTCTTCTTAACTTTGGGGTTTATGTAGCTTACAAATCATTTAAACTTCTTTTGATATAAAGGGAGAGAGAAAGACACCATTTTGGAGGTTTATAGTGAGAAGTGAATTAATGTATGTGGAAAAACTTAAGAACATTAAAGTCACACAATACACAATAGCTGCTGTTTTGTTATCCAGCCAAAACCATTTGCTTCATTGATAAGGAAACAGATAAGGGAAAATGACATGACCAGGCTCACACATGGAAGTCTTTAGTTATGTGGTCCACCAGCCTGCCAGCTCTCCAAATGGCTTTATGTTCCACTGAAGAGCTTACATCTTTTCTAAAACTTGTAATTTTCAGCCTCTGTTTACCATTCTTCCAAAGGCATGGATCTGCTCACCTTCAAGTAAACTCTTCCAAGATCACTTCAAATATGGGAGTCAGGGTTGATAGGCACTTGTGGAATAACTCTAAAAGTAACAGAATAGTGTTTCAGAAAGGGGCTCTGGCAGCACCTGTTTCCCTGCAAGCCAGCCTGACCCAGACTGGGCTAAATGTCCCTTCACTGTCCTGCAAGACAGTTGCTTTCCTCTATCTCAAGATATGTTCCATTGCCTACTGGAATTAATGGTCTCCTGTAGACTTTGAGGGCAGGTGCAACACTCTACTCATCTTGGAATCAACCTGCTTAGGTGGTTTCTAATACATAGTAGGCATTCTATAATATTTAATAAAATCTAATAGTAGTTTGCTATAATTAACATGAGGCCCATAGAGAAAGTCATTAATGTATCGTAATAACATCAATATTACAAGGATGACTATGCTAATATATACTCAAAATAGTATTTTGACCAGCATTCTCTTGGATGTATAGGATCTTCTATGTTAGTTAAAAATTCACATAGATTCTTTAATTTTTGTATCTGGCTAAAGACTCATTCACGCTACAAATTTGTATCTAAGCGGCAATGTGTTCCACTCTGTTCAGACCAACTCACAAGAGCCTGTTGTGTGTATCTCTTCCCACCTGCATGTTCAGCAACTTCATGTTGGTGGTTTGAACTTGGCAAAGGCAGGAAGTTTATGCCATAGAAATCAACAGATAATTGTGTCTCAGGGATTTTTTTTCAGAGAGCAAGTTGTTGTACATTTACCAGCATATCACTGTATGTGACTCAATCCACTATAACTTGTGTAGTTCTAAATTTATGGTTTTACCTATCTACAGTGTAAGCTATGTCTAAGTTTCTGGCTCCACTTCATTTTTCACATAACCTGGTACCCATAAATAATTCTTCGAGTTGTTTGCATACATAGGCGATACCCCCAAAATGAACAATTAATTAATATGGGAAAACAGTCTCCATACCTAATTTGTTTTTTCACCTAATATATCTCTTAAAGTCTCCTTAGCTTTATTAAATAGTAGTTGGGGAATCAGCTTTATTTGTACATAAAACTCAAAGTTTGGCAAACTGGACAAAAAAGTCTTTGTGGAACAAAAAAACAATGATATTGCTTTATTTTATTTTATTTAAAAAAATATTTTATTATTTCCAGAGACAGAGGAAGGGAGAGAGGCAGAGAGGGAGAGAAACATCAATGTATGGTTGCCTTTCACCTGCCTCCAGCCACAGACCTGGTTGGAGACCTAGCTTGCAACCTCACTCTGTGCCCTGGCTGGGGAATCAAACCAGTGATCTTTGGGCTCGCAGACCAGTGCCTTATCCATTGTGCTACCAGCCAGGGTGATATTGCTTTAAAAAGGCAGATAAATTAGCTGATCAAATCTTTTCTTTGCCTTATTTATTTGGGAAGAAAAATGTGGAGTTAAGGTGGTTTTTCAGATTACTCTGGAAAAAGTGAAGCTGAGATTGTTTTAGACCCCTTTAAGAGAAAAAAGGTAGGGTTTTCCCCTCAGGATAACACAACATTTTTTTCCAGACTAATCCAGTGTTATGAATAAATTGTTTTTGTCCCTAAATGAAGCCTGGTTATAAAATGCAGGTCATTATTATAAAACAATCTTTGGTTCTAAATCAGCCCATTTTTTCTGTCATTACTTGAAGCTGACAGTCTTAAAAAATAAGGATATGTTTATAAATTCTATTAGAATACCATTCACAGTTTTTTTTTTTTTTCTCTCATAAACAAATCACTAAAGCTACTAGATTTTTTCAAGTATAGTAAATGGGAAAGAAATATTTTTTTACAAAAGGTAAATCGATTCCATATCTCCACCATTTCAGAGTAAGATAACATTTAACTGTGATAATTGATAAATGTCTCAATTTTAACCAGCATCTTTACTAGTGAGACTTCTCCCACACTTCATTCAGGTGCAGAATGTTAGTGTTTTTGAAGATGAAGCAACCTGAGAGAACAATGAATTATTTTGATGTATATTCTAAAAGGATCTTAGGAACTATAGTGGATACCATTGGGATTTTAAAAATTGAAGCTTGTAGAGGAATGAAAAGACCTAAAACTCACAATCAGATAACTAGGAAACTATCAAGTGATAAGAACAAGAATATTTAAAAAAAGAAATAACAAAGCAAAACCCATACAGTATATTCCTTAGATTATTGCTGGTACTACCTAAACTCAACCAGCTAAGAGAAATTGAGGTTTAAATTGAGCTTGGTAAAGCTGAGGTATTTTAAATCTATCCATTCATTTGTTCATCCTTCCTTTTTTTAAAATAAATCCTTAATGAATAAGCTAATTTATGTAGTATTAGGCATCTACAAATTACTGCAGTAATCCTTAGCATCAAAAGAAGTAGCACGCTGAGGGGTGAATAGATATACAGGTTGAATATAATGTAATAAATGGAAAGGAAATTGCAACATGTTCTCTGTGAATACCAAGGAGATATAAATATCTGGGAGAAATGTAAATGAAAAGAGAGAAAATACATTTGAACACCTGTGATACACCAGCTGCTATGCTATTTGGTTTTACATAGCTTATTTCTTTTACTTTCCTCAATAATACTCCAGACAGTATGATTACATTTTACAGATAAAGAAACTGAAGCTTAGGGAAATTAAGTTGGCGTTTGGGTTGAGTCATGTTCTTTCCAAAAGATATGCTGAAGTCCTAATTCCAGGTACCTCAGAAAGTGATCTTATTTGGAAAAAAAATGTCTTTACTGAGGTAATTGAATTTAAAGTAGACTTGTCAGGGTGGGCCCTAATTCAGTATGGCTGATATCCTTATAAAAGGGGAAATTTGAGCATAGAAACTGACATCGACAGAGGAAGGACATACATGAAGAAAACCATATAAAGATGGAGGATCATAGTGGTGTGTTTATAAGAAAAGGAATGTCAGAGATTGCTGTCAAACCCCTAGAAGCTAGAACTAGGCAAGGAAGGATTTCCCTACAGGGAGTCTCAGTGGATCATGGCCCTACCATTGTGGACTTCTAGCATCTAGAACTATGAGACAAAGACTTCATCTTGCACCAAGCCACCCAGTTTGTGATACTTTGTATGTCAGCCTGGGAAACTCACATTTGTCAAAAACATAAGGCTAGTAAGTAGTGACTCACAACCTTCCTTTTCTGGTTCCAAGCCCACATGGTTCCTCCTACATAAAGGAAGTGTTTTTTTACCCAAATCTTTAAGGATGAGTTTCAGGTGGAAAAGTAAGGAAAGTGCCTTCTTGTATTAGAAAACTCTATGAGTTCAGTCTTAGTCTAAAGACCCTGATGAATGACACACTATTAAAGCAGATCTGTTGTAAGGATTCCTGAGGATCCCAGTTCAATGTGAAAAAGTTGTTAGTCTGTAGAGTTATTGTTGTGTTTGTTTTTAAATTCATGAAGATAGAGACTCAGTTTTGTGGTGCGCAGAATGGTGATGCTTAAAAGCATGTCGCTGATCATCCCTGGCTATCATAACGACATGAGACTCAGAATTCAAGCAGTTATTATCTAAAGACCATGATTTTGACAACAGCATTCTGTCTTACAAATGTTTTGAAAATGGATATATCTGGTTTTCTATCCACTTTTACCTCTCACTCTTGAAATATTTTCAGAATACACTTACGTTTTTCATTTTCCTATACAGAGTTCAACAGAATAGGAAATAAAATCTAAACCCCAGGTTGATTATGTGGCAAGTAGTTTAGCAAACTTTTGTCATTGGTGCAGCTATGTTCAACATGTTCAGTGTGTTTACATTTTATCTATTTCAGGACCTGTTCAACATCCTGAAATAGATAAAATGTAAATGCATTGTTCTGAAGAAGGAAGAAGAGTCTCTTCCCTGTATTTCTGTTGATAATGGGGTAAAGCAAAATGCTTCTACTCAGTTTTAAATTTAAAAATAAAAGAAAATGAACAATCATGTATTAATGAAAAAAAAATATATGGGCTCACATGAAGAATATGTTTTAGTAATTATGTATAAAAAGCACATCAGCACAATCTCAGGGTCCCAAACACTGTATTAATACTATATGTTACATTTTTAAAATGCCATAATAAATATGCTTCAGCATTATGATTTATTTTTAAGAAAAATATTTCCTTAAAATGCAAATATTCATGCTGAATTAATATAAAAATAAATGTATAAATGAGGAACTTATCATAGACTCTTACTGTCCTTGCAAGTATTATTTTTTAAATGATAATGTATCTTAACATATTAAACTATTAGTACAAAAATACATTTTAATTATATTAAGTTTTCATTAATATTTGAAGATTACATTAAAGTTCTACCTTTATATTTTTTCTATTCTAAGAAAATTTTCTTGAACCAAAACCATAGTATGTTTTACAACTGACTCTGGTAAAAGAAAGCATCTATTTAGCACTGTAAACATTCAATATAGGAACAACGGAGACAATCTGACAGCTAAAAGATTGCTATTACAATTAACTATTACAATGTTAACAACACTACTAATAATGGTTATGTTTTGCATAATATTATATGTGTTCTTCAAGAAATGATTTTTTAAAAAATAATCTTCATTATATTTCTGTCCTTTTGACAAGATATAGTAAAACATTTTCTGGTCATTGTAATAGCAGTTGTGACCAATTAGACCATACATTTCTATTTTTCTTTTACCTTCTGCCATCTCTTTGGTTTTCTATAACCAGGAAGGTGTCCCCACTTTTAAAGATGCATTTGATTGAATGGGGACCCCATGAATATTCCAGGATAAGTGCCCCATTCAGAGTCCTTAACCTTAATCACATCTGCAAAATCTCTTACATCAAGTAAGCTAACATATTCACTGGATTTGAGAATTTAGGGCATAGGCATATTTGAGAGCCATTATTGTGCCTTTCACAGGCAGAAAACAAATTCAAGTGGCAATTCAAATACAGAGGTGAAAGACATATTTTATAGTTTCTATGATCTGATTTGTGAAACCTGAAATAACAAACAAAAGCTGAGGTGAGATGATATTCATTTGAAAGGGATATAAATGTAGACTATAATGTTAACTCTGGAATAAAAGTTCTATATCTTACTGTAATTAAGTTACCAACAATTTGAAGTGGCTTTTGATGAGTTGACAGGACCCACTAAAAATAACTAAAAAAAATTGAAAGAAAGACTGAGTTTGATTTATTCTTTGTAGATTGGTTTTAGCATGGGACATTAGTATCAAAAATTACATAACAGTCTCTGTGGCACAATTTCATCAACTGTAAAGTAGGGTTCATCCTGAAAACTACTGCCCAAGTAGGTTGTCAAGTGATGAACATGAATGAGCTCTGGCTTCCAACAAACTGAGTTTGAAATTCCAACTACATCTTTAAAACCATATTATTTCACCTCAGTAAGGCTGTTTCTTTCACTGTACAGAAGGGGTAATAACCATATCACCTCTTAGTTGTTCCATGAGAATGAAATAAAATAATGCATGAAATAATTTTTCATGGGTAATAATAAATGTTGCCTATCATAACTGGGTTGTAAAATATTTTTGAGCTATAGGATGTATAAAATATTACTATTCACTATTATTATTTTTCTGCTAGCTTCCCAGCCTATTATTCAAGGTAAAAATGTCTAGACACAAATCTAAGAAGCCAATGTATATTTATTCCTTTCTTTCTTGATATCTACGCTAATCTTTAAGATATGCTACTATTCATAATACCATGAGGGAAACAGCACTAAAATTAGGGTAACTTTTGAATTTGACTTGAAGGAGAAATTGGAATTCTTCATGTAAAAGAGTGTGCAAACAACATTTCAAAATATATTATCAGTTTACCTATATTAGAGAGTAGCTACAGTGTACTAAGAGTATTGTGCAGAATGTATCATTTATATAACAACTACTCCAACTTCATAGATGAAGAAATTAGAATTTGGAGAGTTTAAAAAATTTGGTCATGTAAGGATAGCTTGTAGACAGTGACCCAAAGTTCAAATCCACATTTATCTGTCTCCAACATTTGTGCATCTAACAACTAGCATACCTAGAGAAATTAGACAATTCTCAATGAAGTATTTTAAAACCCCCAGAGCTTTATAAAAGAGAAAGGTATCATATGGATATCTGAGCTGCACTACACCATACCCTCATCAACTGAACTAACTAACCAACTAGTGCTCCTAAACCTAGGGTTTTACATCAGTTCAATCATGATGGCTAAAGCTAAACAATTCTTTAACTATTATCTTCATCTCTGGCGAAAAAGACCTTATCAAAATGACAACATTGAAAAAGGTCAAAAGGAATTTACTTCAAATTTCTCTGAAATACTGAACAGACTATATAGTTTAATGAAGTAACACTTAACCCATGTTAAAATTTTGAAGCAAAGATAGGTTCAGTCATTTTCCTTAGCCTAGATCTTTTAGCTGAAAGTCAACTGATACAGAAAAGCCCACAATTTTTCTCCTGGGCCCATGGCAGACATGATTAATTAATTCCTTCTCTAATCTGTAAAATATATAGGAGTCCTTTTTAGCACCGTGTTTAAGGCAACTACTAATCAGGTAATAAATTTTGCCTACAATGGTATCGCCAGGTAAAATCAGCAACACTACAGGGCAGGGATTCTCACTGGGGAATCACTACTCCACCAAGGACACTTGGCACTTGGAGATGTTTTTATTTTCATAATTGGCAAGGATGCTACTGACACCAAGTGGGTTGAAGAGAGGGGTGATGTTAACCTACAATGCACAAAATGTCAGTTATGTGAAGGCTGAGAAACTGTACTTTATGGAGAGTTTATTAAAGAAAAACAATTATGTGAGCCTACTTAGTTCATTTGTTGAAATTAGAAAGATATTTGTTGTAAAGGGCTCTGATGAGAATATAGTGATGACTAGAGTACCTAAAAATGAAGACCCAGATAAAGGTTGGATTTCATGGCATTGTTTTCCTTCCAACTAAGAGCAGGACTGTCCCAGAGGGACCTACTTGTTTTTCTGTAAAAGCTGAGACTGTCCAGCTCCTGCTAGTACCGCTTGAAAAGATAGCATCCACACAGAGGTTGCAGAGTAAGACCAGTGATTTCTCCTCTACTCACAGCTTGTAAAGAATTTGGCTGAATAAATAGCTGCCATTCTTTTCTTCACATAAAGAAGTGGACACATAATAAATGGCTTCTTTTACTCATTTTACAAGCAAATAAACAAAAACAACTGTACTTTCTTCTTTAAAGCCTTTGCAACTAAATCAAACACTAATTTACCATGTGTCTTTGGGTCTGTTTTCTATTCCTAGACTTTCTTTTCTAGTCTCTTGATCTATGTGTGTATATTTTCACCAATATCATTTGATTAGCGTAACTTCATAGCTTTGATATTAGGCTGTAAAAAAGTACCACACATTCATTCTTATTAAAAGAATTGTGTTGGTTATTCTGAGTCTTTTTGCCTTTCCATATACATTTTAAAATAAACTTATCACTACAAAAAATCTGTTGTAATTTTTATGGGAATTATGTTGAATTAATGGATAAAGTTGAGGAAAAATTACATCTTAACATTAAATTTTTCAATTCATGAACATTGATATCTCTTCATTTGTTTAGATCTTACTGATTTATTTTATCTGTGT
The DNA here is from genome assembly GCA_004026585.1 of Noctilio leporinus. Taxonomy (NCBI): domain Eukaryota; kingdom Metazoa; phylum Chordata; class Mammalia; order Chiroptera; family Noctilionidae; genus Noctilio; species Noctilio leporinus. The sequence continues at coordinate 139,015 of PVIW01001418.1, read as the reverse complement.
TTTGTAGCTTTTACTATACATATTCTTCATTTGTTTCTTTGGATATACTTTATGTCTAAGTATTTAATTTATGTGAGGTGCTATTATAAATGCCGCTGTCATTTAAACTTTGAATTCTAGTTATGCATTGCTAACATTTAGAAATATGATTGATGTCATATAATGATCCTTCCTGTATACTGTGATCTTGCTAAACTGATAATCTAGGAGCTTCTTTGTAAACTCCTTGGGATGTTTACCTAGACAATTATGTAAAACAATGTAAAAGGAGATATTTTTATTGGTTAATTTTTAACCTGAATTTATCTTACTTCTTTTCCCCCCCCTTGTTGCACTCATTAGTTAGGACTTTCCAGCATAATGTTGAATCACAGTGGTAAGAGGGGACATGCTTTATTTGTTCTGATCTAAAGAGGGAATTGCATTCAATCTTTCACATGAACCATCACATTGTCTGTGTAGTTTGTACTGTGTAGGTGTACTGTATTATGTTGATAAAGTTTCACTCTAGTCCTAGTTTGTTAAGAGTTTTTATTATGAAAAGAGGTTGAATCTTATCTAAAGCTTTTCCTGCAAATATTGAGTGATCATAGTATTTTTCTTCTTTATTCTGTTTATATGGTGAATTGTTTGATTTCTGAATGTTAAACTAGCTTTGCATTCCTAGAATAAGGTCCACTTTATTGTGCTATATTATCTCTTTCATATATTGCTAGAATTAACATTATACTGAGGAGTTTTCTTGGCTATGTTTATTAAAGATGTAAGTCCACAGTTTTCTTGCAGTGTATTTTTCAGATTTTGGTATTACAACAACTCTGGCTTTATAAAATGAATTAGGAATTGCTTTCCCTTATCCTATTTTCTGGATGAGATTGTGTAGAATTGATAATATAGCTTCCTTAAAAGTTTGGGAGAATTCAGTAGTAAAATAATCTGAACCTAGAGCTTTCTTTGTTGGAAGAATTTTAAATATTTTCTTAATATTTCTTTCAGTACAGAGGTCTTTCATTTATTTATTTTTTACACTTTTCATGCCATGAATTCATAGAGAATAGGTTCCAGCAGCTCAGTCTCCTTCCCCTTGGTTCTCACACAGTTTGTTTCTCCGTGCATCAGTTGAACCCAGGTAACTTTCTATTTGGCTTCCTTCTGCTTCTGATCATTCTCTTTGACATGTTTCAAGAAGCTATTTTGTCTCTTAGAGTGCTTAATAGGTACATTAAGCTCAACACATACATTAGTTCTCCTGTTTGAGAATTAACTTGTTTGTTCACAACAATGCCCACCACAAGCTGGGTGACATTGGACTCTTCCAGTTTTGCCATGGGAACATTTGTGGGGCATTCCTTTTGGAATAGTATCCATTCCCTTGATGTCTACAATATCACCTTGTAGATTCACATGTACGTGGCCAAAGGAACAACTCCATGTTTTCTAAAAGGCCTAGAGGACATATAGCAGGTGCCTCTCCTCCTTTCCTTTGTGTTAGTCATTTTGGTGAATTACTGGCAGTTCCAGCCAAAAAGAAGGAGGCTGAGTTGCCATATATTATTTTAATATATTTTACCAGATATATTACTAGAACTATTCCAATTACCCATTCATTCTTAAGTATTGGCCAGTGTAGCTTTAGAAGAATTGCCCCATTTTATCTACGGTGTAAAATTTGTGGTCATAATTATATTCCCTTAGTACACTTTTAATGCCTGTAGGATATGTGGTGATTTCATTCCTGGTACTAGTGATTTGTACCATCTCCCTCTTAATCTTGGTCGACATGATTAGTAGTTTAGCTTTTGGTTTCATTAATTTTCTTAATTGTTTTTCTGTTTTAGATTTTATCAGTATCTGTCCTAGTGTGTATGTGTGTGTGTCGGGGGAGGGTGGGTGTGTGTAATTTCCTCTTCTCTGGATTTAATTTGCTGGGTTTTTCTATTAAGCTTGATTTTAGATTATTGATTTAATACTTTTATTTCAAATTTAAGCAGTTAATGCTATCAATTTCTTTCTAAGCCCTACTATACTGCACTCCACAAATTTTGGTATTTTTCATTTTATTTTTTGCTAACAAAATTCGTGAATGCAATGAATTCTAGCCATAGAAACTTTGAGGCCATGAACACCAAGTAACAAACTCTACAAATGGAAAATAGATCAAGAAATGCAACTAAAACACCTCTTCTCTGAAGGATCCCTATAAAATAAATGATAGGTGGCTATTAGGGCAATAGATTCTCAGACCAATTGATTTTAGGCTGCTTTACTCAACACACATTCAATATACTCTATAACTTAACTTTAAGTTGTGTTTTTAGCCCAATGACCTTCTCTTATAATATGGGATTATTCTATTCCAAGCCAAACTGGATTTTACATGATTGACTAAAACTGATCTTACCCTCTTATCTCTGTGTCTTTCTCCCTTCACTTGAAATGCCTCCCTTCTTGAACTTCAAGTCTTACAAAGCAGTATCCAAATTTTAGTCTGTTATGTCTTATTACATATATATATATATATACATGTATATATGTATGTATATATATGTATAAATGCATGTATATATGTGTATATATACACATAAATATATCAAGATGTTATTCTCATTTTCCAGTGAACTTTTTCTTTTTTACTACAATATAGACTTCTCCAAGGTATGTACTGTCTCAACCTTCTGTATCTGCTTCTCAATGCCCTGGGCCTCCCAATGTAAATGCTCAGAAAAGATTTATTATTTAATTTTTGATAATTTCATTCTTCAGTTTATTGTCATTAATGGAAGTCTTTAGGATTAAACATTGTAATAGCAATTTTTCCTATACAGATTTGATTAGCTTAAAATATTTTATATCATCTATTTTGCTTTCATTACTATTCATAATATAATTAATATATAAAAATATTGTGATCTATTCTAAAAGATTGCCCTATTTAAAATACAGAGGTTTTAAGGACTAATCATTGCAGCTTCATCTTGAATTATTATAAATTTACATTTTTAAAAGGTTCATTTCTATAATATATAAATTTAAAATTATCTCTGATTTTCATCATTTCTCTTGTATTATAATTATTGGATGATTGAATTTATGTCATATTGTGTTTGTGCCTTATTTCCAATTATCTTGACATTTCCCCCCTTTAGCTATTAATTTATTTCTCATTATTCTTTGCATATGATAATGTAACATCTTCTGGAACATGTAGCTTTCATTAGTATCACAAAGATTTCCAGGAATACCCTGACAATGCTAAATAATGTTAATTTCTGTTCTCATTTTTCTTCTAAATGAAAATTTAGTTATTCGTAATAGCAAGATGATGTTTGGATTTATAAATTTCTGTGTGATATACTGGAAAGAGCACTTGATAAATTCCAGAAACCTGCTTCCTATTCCTAGTGTTTATTAGTTTTTGATCTTCAGCAAGTTACTGAATTCTTCTGAACTTCACTTTCTTTATATGTATGTAGGGTATGATCATCTCTAACTCATCCTCCCATGGTTATTACAGAGTTATCAGAGTTATAGCTAACGGCTAATAAAATGTAGTTTGAAGTCATTTAATTATAGCCATTGATTTAACATCTGTCCATTCCTTTTCAGTGAATAGAATTTTAAATTTCTCTGAAAAGCAAAAATATTGCATAAATGAAAGTTGTTTAAGTATGCTAGTGCCTTTCTTGCTAATGTTGGTTAACCTGATTTAGATTGGTCGCCCCCTTCCTATCACGACCATATACTGAATGTGAAGTCTCTAAAGTTTCCTTATACCTCCTATTCCTCATTTTACCTCTGCACACTGATGTGTAATCTATACTCCACTGAAGTATAATCTATACTCTACTGCTACATATAATGCCAGTTACTCTTTTCTTCTTATTAGTGCCTTTATGGTTAATTCTTTTTCCCCTATTTCTGCTGCCTGTGTCCTATTTCAAGCTCTTATCATCTCACAGTTGGATTCCTTTAGTAGCTTTTCATGAGATCTCTCACTGTTCTAGACTCCAGTCATCACAATAAATCACTTCCATGAAAAAAAAAAGTATGTTTAAATGCTATTCTTATTCTGTAATTCTCCTGCTTGAAACCCAAAATGTTTTTTTTGTCTACGTATTAGGTTGACACTCTTCACCTGGTCTTAAAACTTCATATTTTAGTGCTTTCTCACATTGCTAACCCATGTGGACCCTGTGATTCAGAAAAATCTGATAACCACAAACATAATTCATACTCAATATACACTCCCTCATACCCATGTGTTTTTTTTTCATATTTGGACTTCACTGTCATTTTCTAAAGTATTTATTATTTCTAACCTGCTTTTATAGCTTAATTAAAGTTCTAATGTCTCTATGGACTAATTTCTTTCTCCATCTTACACTTGTTCCTTACTTTAATTAAAATACCAGTCAGGACACTAATTGTAAGTGATAGAATTTGAAATCAAGCTAGGCTAAGGGGAAAAAAATGGTGGGGGGATTAATTTATGTATGTATTTATGAAAGTTCAGGAATGTAGTAGGAGAAACTAACAAAACAAGGAGCCCAATACTGACAAATCCATTCTCACCATCTCTTAATTTAGCTTTTTATGGGAGCCTCATTCTCTCTTTTTGTTTCCTCATGAGCCTAGAACCATGCTGCTGACTACTCTTGGCTCACATTTTTTTAAAAAACAAAGAAATTTTGCAGGGAATAGAGATTTCCTATATTAGGTTAAGTTTGAAAAAAAATCCAAGCTCTGATGACCTGTTTAGGTAATAATTAACTCATTTAGGCCAATCACCAAGGCCAGTGGGCTGAAGAATTGCAAGTATAAAGTGGCTAATTTCCATTTTTTTTTTTTTTTATTATTAGATAGAGGGGAAGGGAGAGAGGCAGAGAGGGAGAGAAGCATCAATATATGGTTCCCTTTCACCTGCCTCCAGCTACAGACCTGGCTTGCAACCTGGTTATGTGCCCTGGCTGGAAATCAAACTAGCAACCTTTTTGGGTTTGCAGGCCGGCTCTTTATCCACTGTGCCACCAGCCAGGTAATTTTCTTTTTTTCATAGCTGGTGTTCAGCATGACCTAACATAGTTTTGAATTGTAGGATTATTTTTAAAACTGAATCATTTTTATTTTTGCTAAGTTAGAAATAGATAGGACTCATGTAACAGGGATTTCTCTCAGCTAGAAGTGCCCTTCAGAGGCCTGGGAAGAAGCAAAGTTGTCTTGAGGGACAAGAAGGAAGGAAGCCACATTGGTGGCCTCCATATGCTTCAGAGAATAACTTGCTATTCCTGTTTGTTAGGTAATCTCAAATGGTTTATTACACTCTAGCATCCCAAAGGTATGATTAAAGGATTAGAGTGTAGAGAAAACAACAGACATTAGTGCAACAGAGTGAAAAAATCCCAACACTTTGGTATTATCCTGGGATTTCATCAGCAGCAAAATGAGGACAAAAGAATTGGACCATGAACAATTTTATTAAAACACTGGGTGAATCTAATCAAGATGCTTTAGCTTTTAAGTCCCCTGATGACAGAGGTTATATCTGTTCTAATTTGCTTTGTGAGGTGTCTACATAGGCCAAAGGGATAGGAATCATGATTTTAAGAAATACTAAAAAGTTTGTAGCAACATTACCAAACATTCAGTGCACCACCCTATCTAATGAGCAGCTTTAGTTTTAAATTTCTCGGAAGAATGCTCAGTAATAGTGAAATTAACAGGAGATATAAGTTGGGCACTGTGGTTATTAGCTGAAGCATTGAGAATAGAGTCAACAGTGTAGGGAGAATCTCTATTAAGAGGAGCTAGTTGTAGTCAGTGATGGCAAATACCAGCATTTAAGAAAAAGAATTTATAGGGAAATAACTTACAAAACTGTGTATGATTAAGAACAGTAATGATTATCAAGCTACTTTTATATGCCAGGCTTTGTTCTGAACATTTCACATGCAAAAATCACATTTAATCTACATAACTACTTTATGAGAATTTTATAGATGAGGAAACAGAGGCTTAAAGATATAAGTAACTTGCCCAAATAACAAAATTAGTGACAAAGCTAGGATTAGAATCCAGGTTTGATTAAAGTAAGGTTTAAATTTAGTCTAACTTTAGAGCCATATTTTTAAGGCCTATTTTGTGACTGCCTGTGAGGAAGAAAACTCTATGACAGAGTAAAGACAGGTATTAACATTTGTTGAGAATCTATTTTGTGCCAAACATTGAACCTGGTGGCTGTCCTACCAAACCTGATATGATTTAAGAAACTGAAGCTCAGAGAAATTTAAATAATTTATCTAGGTCTATGTATTTAGAAAATTATATTGTGCAAGAATTAAACTCAGTCTATATATATTGCAAGACCCAATGTCCTTCCCAAATATCATGATGCCTCTGACAACATAATTATATTAATTTTATTATGCTCAAGAATTTGGGTACCTTTTGTGGCAGGAAGTCTTGATCAGTTGCTAGGGAAACCATAACAAAGAACCAAAAACTGGGTGACTTAAGCAATTTATTTCCTCACAGTTCTGGAGGCTGGAAGTCTAAAATCAGTGTATAGCAGAGTTGGCTGCTTCTTAAGGCCTCAGCCCTTGGCCTGCAGATGGCCATCTTCTCCCTGTGTCCTCACATGGTCTCCCCTTGGAGCATATCTATGTCCCCATCTCCTCTACTTATAAGGATACCAGTCATATTCGATTTTGGACCCATATGACCTCATTTTACCTTAATCGACCCTTCAAAGGTCCTATCTCCAAATACAGTAACATGTTAAGGTACGGTGGGTTAGGATTTCAATACATAAATGTTAAGGATACATAATTTAGCTGAGAGCAAGGGCAAGCAGTGCCCTGGGAAAATGACAAAACTGAACAACCCAGGAGGACTGTAATGTCCACTGCCTAGACTTTCAAGTTACCATAATGCCACCTGGACTTCTGCATCAACCTCTTAACAATCTCTTTGCTTTCTCTGTTATCTAATCTCACATGAAATAATAATTTGTCAGTTTTTCCTTCAAAGACCATATAGCACAATTCTGAAAATTATCACTTACTTTGTATTCCATGTGAATGCCAACCTTCTCTCAAGTTATATTACAAAATGGCACTGCATATCCTCATGTCTTAGTTTCTTTTATTCTAAACTTCTGTTAACTACAATACTATTTTACTCTCTGGTCCACAGCTCCACTTTCTTGTCTCATTATCACTAGTGTATTATCTCTTAAATGCAGTTAAGATTATGTCATCTGCTCTCTCAAACCCCTTGTATTGTGATTGTGACTCTTTATCAAGTTAGAGCCTCCCCATCATGACCCTAGCCTACTTCTGGTCCTCTCCTCTCATAGCCTCTGCAGCAGGAATACTGGACCCTCACCACATATTTATCCACCACAGTCTACCTGGGCTTATTCTGCTTCATCTGAAATGCCATCAACTTATTGCCAAAATCCACACCTTCTGCAAGACACAACTTAAATTCCACTTCATGAGCAGACATTTTCCTGACACAGCCTATTAGAAGTGATACAATCTCATTTTCTCTACCATTAAACTTTCACCTTTACTATGCTGGATCTTTTTACAAAGGGAGCCTTTATTGCCCCACTATAACCCCAGTGGCCCTTTCAAAGTCTTGGACTAACTGAAAATATGATAACAATCATTGGCCAGAGAATCTTTGGAGATTTTGTTGAAATAGTCCAGTGTTGCACTGGCAACAGCTAATAGAAGTACACACAAGAGAACTGTTAAATCTTCAATAGCCTATTGTTGAGCAAAGCCATTATTAAAAATTAAATTAATATAAATTATTTTTTACAAAGTAAAACAGCAAATTCTAGTTAAAATAAATTACTCATTATTTTACTGTTTTTATACTCTAGGCTATTTATAGCTATATATTGATGTACAACTATGCATCTCCTTCCAATGCCATGTTCAATAATCTCATATTAGTAGCTTAAAATTTCCTGCGGTGGAAATATTTACACCATGGAAATTAGTGTACTCAAAATCAGGACTTAGGCCTTGGCTGGTGTGGCTCAGTGGATTGAGCATCGGACTGAGAACCCAAGGGTCACTGGTTTGATTCCCAGCCAGGGCACATACCCAGGTTGCAAGCCAGGTCTCCAGCCAGGTCCCCAGCTGGATGTGAAAAGCAACCATACACTGATGTTTCTCTCTCTTTCTTCATCCCTCCCTTGCCCTTTTCCTAAAAATAATGAATAACATATTTTTTAAAAATCAGGGCTTGATTTTTATTGTCTAGATTTAAGAAAGTGATGAAGAAAGTGTTAACAGTTTAGATTACTTTAAAGTGTGTCATGTTTATTGCCATTATATTGTGAATAGCACAATATATAAAGAAATATACTTCCAGTATTTGAAACTATTTTCTAATTCAGCAGTTACTTAGGTCATTGATTGGTGAGCAAAGTTCTGGTTTCCCTTACTTGGTTTCAGTTTCACCAAATACCTTACCATACGAGGTCTGTCCTGAGAGTATCAAACTGATGTCAATATAATTAAAGCAGTTTATGTGGCCAATACTTTCAGGATAGACCTCATATATAAAAATTTCAGTAAATGTCCATATCAGAAATACACTGATTAGTCGATTGAAATCATTATTGGTAGTGAATACAAGATTTTGGCATATTGTGAGAGTTAATGAGCTATATAAAATTTATAATGAAGAGAACTGTGTATTTTGTTATTTTAAATTGTGTGCTACATTTATTTTATAATAAGTAAAATTTGTAACACACACACACACACACACACACACACACACACACAGTTCCTGCAGAAGGGTAGTTGTTAAATATTTCCCACCAAGAGTTCCCATATCATGGGAATCAAGGGAACTCCTTGTGAAAATCTAAGAAACAGAAGCATTTGCAAATAGTTAAAATAACCTCAGCATTTTGCCTCTTCTGTATCAGATCTCACTTAAGATACCACTTTAAATCCCCTTGGCTTCACCTGTGTCCCACCCAGCCTGTGCTCTTACTTCACTCCCAGCCAGCAAAGCTAGACTTAAAATAATCACCCATGAGTGCCTGGCCTCATGTCTGCTCTACACACCTCTGACTTTCTACTTAGGAACTTGCTTGCTATATTCAGGTACATTGCTTGGAGCCAAATCATGAGAACAAGGAACAGATAAAATAATGCCCTGTGGAGGTCATCTTTAACCATTAACAGTGAGAGACTGTGAACATTTTTTCCTCCCTCCCTTTTTAATAACAGCCTTGAGAAGCAGTCTTTATATGGCCTTTTGTTTTTGAGATATGTGACATTCTTTATTGTAAATTTTTATATAGCCAACTATTTTTTTATATAGATATTTTTATTGTTGTTATTTTTATATAGATATTTTTATTGTTGTTATATTACATGTATCTCATTTTTCCCCCTATGCCCTTTCCTTCCCCACCCTCTTTATCACCCCCCACAGTCAATCCCATGTGTTGTTTGTGTCCATAGGTCATCCATGCTAGTTCCTTCACTGTACTGTTTCCCCTTCCTTGCCTCCTTCCCCTCCTCCCCCACCCTTCCTCTCTATACACTGAAAGTGTGTTCCCTGTATTCATGTCTTTGATTCTGTTTTGTATGTTTGTTTGTTCATTAGTTTCCTGTATTAAGTGAGAACATGTAGTATTTAATTTTTGCTGCCTGGCTTATCTCACTAAGCATGATACTCTCCAGTTCCATCCATGCATCATAAATGGTAGGAGTTCTCTCTTTCTCTCTGCTGCATAGAACTCCATTGTGTAAATGTACCAAAGTTTTTTGATCCATTCATCCACTGAAGGGCACTTAGGCTGTTTCCAGCACTTGGCTATTGTAAATAGTGCTGCTGTGAACATAGAGGTGCATAGGTTCTTATGAATTGGTGTATATGGCCTTTTGATAGATCATCCCATGAAATGAGCAATCAAATAGCCTCAGTTATCCACTCTTGTGTAGGCTTCCTCTCTTTCTCTGTCTCAATCTTGGTTTCCCTCAGACCCTGGTTATGGATGAATATTTCCCATCAGTCATGTGGGACAAGAGGAAAAAAGTTTGATAACATCTACTTTGTTTGACTAAAATAGTCCTTGGAAATGGTGCATAGCTAAGCTATTTATCATGTCAAATACAAGAATTAAAATTACCCAATAATAACTGAAGGGAGACCAAATAGCAAAAGGATGTATCATATAGTAAGTCTTGTCACTTGATGTGTCCAATTATAAGTAATCTCTTCTTCCTTTGAACTCTACCACCTATATCCAGCCTAGTACTTTGTACCTCTATTATGGTATAAGCATATATATTTATACATATAAATGTATGTCATATATCTATAGTATATGACTATATATATATCCACTTATATAAGAATATCATTTTATATATATATATGTGTGTGTGTGTGTGTATCCAGAAAGTATCCACCCATATAATATAAAAAAGAGAGACATTTATTGAAGAAGATACAAGATATAAAAAACATTGTACATAAGACATTGATGCCTTGGTCCCCTTCAAAGCAGGTATCTTGGGGCCTCACACAGTTCTCATAGTCACCATCAGCTGCCCTGTCATAGTTTCCTGAATCTCATTGATGGTGTGAATTCTTTTCCCTTTTAAAGGTGATTTTAATTTGGGGAAAAGCCAGAAGTCATAGGGCATCAAATCTGGGCTGTAAGGGTGCTGAGTCACCTGGGTTATTTGATGTTTCACCAAAAACCTTGATGAGGCATGATGCATGGGCAGGCAAATTGTTGTGATGTAGCTACCATCACCAGTTGCCCATAGCTGTGGTCGTCTGAATCATCTGAATAGTTTCCAAGGAGAAATGTCCAAGCTTAATGCAAAATTTGGTACAGATTCGTTGCTCTACTCACTCGGTCGCACAGTACACATACACAACAGCATCTCCTGTCCCCACTGACTAGTATAGTGAAGTTGTCATTGTTTATGTATGTACATTCCAGTCCACTCTGCTTAGCTACCAAATTACATCAATGTTGCGTAAATCATTCTCATTGTATTAACAATGGTTGGACTTTTTCCAGATCTACCTGTCTACCTATCTATGATTTTATGTCTGCCCTCCATGTGCTCATTAATATATTAAGTAACAGATATTTGTGTATGTAGCTGTCCCATCTTCAACCTTATATAATGTATAGCTTTTTAATTTTTATTCATTTCAATAAATGACTGGATATTGGACAGGATGGAACCTATCCTCTTAAAAGTATTTAATTTAGGATCTGTGGAAACTACCCAATATTTTAGAAATCTAGTTAACTGGGTCAGCTTTCCTTCTCATACCATTTTTTCCCCAGATTAAACAAGAGTTCTAGTGGCTTCTATAAGTACACAAAACTAGAAGTAAGCATAGTAAGATTTGAAATTGGACTTCCTTCTAGAGTAATACTAAACTCATAACTTTTGTGGTTTTGGTCCTGAAGGTTTTGCCCTTGCTTTAGACACTCCTAGGGAGTTTTTAGTATTTAAAAAATAAAACAAAACAACAAAAACAGTAAATCTGATTTACAAGAAAATGTACATTTCTTCCCTACAGGTTTCTGATTATAATCAGCAAACTATTTATTTATTTAGAAATATAGGCTCTGGCTGATGGCACAGTGGATAAGGCACTGGCCTGCGAACCCAAAGGTCACTGGTTCAGTTCCCAGCCAGGGCACATAAACAGGTTGCTAGCCAAGTCTCTAGCCAGGTCCATAGCTGGAGGAAGGTGAAAGGCAACCGTACATTGATGTCTTTCTCCCTGTCTGCCTCTCTCCCTGCCCTCTCTCTAAAAAATAATAAATAAAATATTTAAAAAAGAAAGATATTAGTAAGTTTTGGTCTATTTTGGCTTGATACATATGGAGAAAATGCATTTTTTGTGTCTGTTGGAAAGTTACAGAGTTGCTGCCATTCTTTTACAAGTTGAAATGCATACATTAAGGAAAAAGCAGCTCTCAAAAGGATGGATATATCAAAATGCCAAATAATATTTGATATGCTGTCTGGGAAATACAGGTAGAACAGATGATTGAATAAAGATTAGTTACATAAGTTGCAAATTTTCCCACTTCAATAAAGATAATTTTCTATATGTTACCAGAGACATGTTACCAGACACCTGTTCAATAATTCTGCATTGAGTAGAGTTTCTGACTCTTGAAACATGCCTAAACACATACAAAGCAAACCTAGCTTAGAAAATATCCATAAGGCTCAGCATATATATCAAGAAATAAAACATTTAATTTGGAGCAAACAAGTGTAAGAGGAACATAGAAAATGGCTAAAATTCTTTTCATACTTATTACAATATAACAAATCAATGAAGGAGGCAGATCTAAAATCCCACTTTCTAAGGATCTTTAGAGTGATCATTTTATAGATAAGGAGACAAGCTCAGAAGATAAGGTACAAGGTCTCTCAAAGACCACGCAGGTGATAAAGAACAAGATTCTAGAGGCCATCTTTGCTCCACTGAGGGCACAGGTTGCAAGGCCCTTCATCATAGGCTCTGTCTTACTTAGGTCAGTCCCTTTGGATCACAGTGAACATCAGTAGCTTCAATGCTGCCACAGCTGCTTGGCACAGCTGTTCACAGTAGATGCTTCATAATAATTCATTAAAGAAAAGTAGATGAACCTTGAGCGCACTATGCTAAGTAAAATAAGTCAAGCAGAGAAACATAAACACTGCATGACCTTTCTTATATGTGGAATCTAAAAAAGAGGAACTCATGGAAACAAAGAGTAAATTGATAGTTGCCAGGGGCTAGAGGTTGGTGGGGAGTAGAGAGGGGCGTGGAGGAAGTGAGGAGATGTTGATCAAAGGGTGCAAACTTCTAAGATGAAAAATTCTGAGGATTTAATATACAATGTGAAGACTATAGTTAACAATACTATATTGTATATTTGAAAGTTGCCAAAGAGAGTATATATATCTTAAATATCCTTACCAAAAAGAGAAAAAGGTAGCTATGCAAGATTATGAATGTGTTAACTAACCTTATTATGATAACCATTCATCTCACAATATATATGTATATCAAGCCATCACACTTACACCTTAAATGGATACAATGTTATGCATCAATTATATCTCAACAATCTGGGGGGCTGGTGTAGAAGTTAATATTAATTTTTTTGAAATGCATTTATTTAACAAATATTGAGGCAGCTTAGGCTCTCAAGGCAAAAAGGGAATTAAAAAGTAACACCTTTTGCTGATTAGCTCACAGTCTTTTAGGAATCATGAAAACAAATAATTAACAATAAAAGATGAAAAAACCCTGTGACATTGGAGTGGGTAGGCAGTGAGAAAAAAATAGCACAGTAGCAATCCAATACTCTAATAAAGATGCACTGATAGCCAGATGTGCAATTTTAAGAAAAGGTACAAAGAAACTGGTGAAAATAATTTTAAAAGTGCATTTTATTCAACTCAATATATCCAAAATTTTATCATTTCAACAAGTAATCAATTTTATAAACTATTAATGGATGAGTTTATATTTTTTCATACTGAGCTAATTTTATGCCAACAAAATATGTATTAGTCACATGTCTAATAGCCACATACATGCTCAATAACCACATGTGGCCAGTGGCTCCCACAATGGACAGCACAGGTCTAAACTACAGTCAACAGTCACCAAGGCCATAATTCTGCAACACAGCACATTTGACCCACTCCTCAATGAAGCTGAGTTTGAACACAACAACAGCATAGCCATTGCACTACACTTCAATTCCCTCTTATTTCTCAATCCCAAAGTGAGTGATGGTCCAGACAGAGTCCTTCCAATCACTACTGAGGGAGTCACTGAATCCTTGAGGGACTCTAACAACCACAGAACCTAGAGAGTGTAGCTCTAAACCAGACAAGGTGGTGGTAGGCCAAGGAGCTGCTGTCAAAAAAAAGTTCCTTCTTTTCAGAAAAGGCTGTCAAGCTTGAACAGATTTGGCTGAGCTGCAGAGAATTTTGTGCCTTCAGCTGGCGATGGGAGAATTTCTGGTTGTTATTAGACCTAGTTACAATAGAGGATCAGAGGTGACCAGAAAGCTGAAACAGAGGCACAATGAGTAACTCATCCCTGCCCCCCACTGCCCCTAGGACCTACCAGCACACAGTTCCACATACAGGTTTGTTCTTTCTATGGAAATGGAATCACTGTTAATGAGACATACATGGCAGGCTTCAGCTGTGAGGATGACAGCTTATAAAGAAAGCAGAAGGAAGCTGAATTCTAGAGGGTTAGAGTGGGAATCTGGGTCAAAGCTTCTGTCTCAACTTTTTTATTTTCCTCTAGGAAGAATAGCCAGAAAATGAAACAAGTCAAAAATGACATTCTTTTTGAAAAGAGCAATGAAGTGAAGCTTTAAAAAATTTTTGCAAATCACAATTTAAGTTATATCAGCTGGTAATAATTAAAATACTGCAAAAATTTTAATACCAAAATTAATGTTTCCCTTTCCCTTGTTCCTCTAATGTCATTTCTTTCTCCCTAGCAAAGATTTAGTTAAGAAACTAATAACATGATGTGGCGTGTCTAGCTCCACAAGCCCCCACTAATTTTACAGGCCTTTGTCTGTGGAAAAGCTGTAATTCAGCATTGTATATTTTGTAGGAAGGCTTTGATATTCAAACACCAATTCTTGGCACTGATGTGGATTAGATCATTTAGTGCTAACTCATATATGTCTATAATATTTCTAGTGATTAGGCAAAAACGTATTAAATATGTTCGCTGAGATGAATTGAATTCAATTGTATGCTTTCAATTCAATAGTATCTGGAATTGGTTTTAAATGAAGCATTTAGCAGTGGTTAAGGGCCTTTGAAAGAACCACAGAACTATTGAGCAATTGTCAGTGCTTTAAGGGTAATAAAATACTGTAGGAAAAGAGCACAGGCTCTGAAATTTGACAGATGAAGGCTGAAATTCCAGTTTTTCCACAAACCAGCTGTTATTTGGAAAATTCTCTCAGTATAAACACTTTATTTATAAAAGTGGGAAATAACAGCTTCTAGAAAGAGTTGGCTTAAATAATCAGAATTCATATTATTATTTGAAGTGACTAGTGCAGTAATTGGTACATCTTATTAACTTTTTACCAATTAATTTCACTGGATCTAGAAAAGTGTAGATATGATGATGATGATGATGATGATGTTCACATAGCCTGCTCTTTTATGGCTTCTACTATGATGCCAAAATCAGTGAATTTCTTCTACTATTCATCTTATTTTAGTATTCACAAAGTTAATTGTACAAAGAAAATAAAAGCCCTTTGTTATCTCAGTATCTGTAAGAATACATCCTCTTGATTTCACTTTTTTTATTCTTCCTTTCATTGGTTTAAGAGAGAGAAAGATCAATTTGTTGTTTCACATTTTTACGCATTCATTGGATGATTCTGGTATGTGCCCTGACCAGAGATCAAATCTGCAATGAATATGTATAGTGATAATGCTCGAACCAACTGAGTACTGCGCCAGGTCTATGATTTCTGTCCTCTTTGATTGTTTTTATGAGCTTTAAACATCTCAGACAATGCATAAATATTTGAATTATTTAGGGTACAATCACCACTCTCTTACCTTCACATCCTACACTTTTATCTATTACTGTTATTATCCGTATGTCTATGACGCCCAAACAGTTCCAGCTTAGACTTCTATTCTCTGAGCCAGATTTTCCTTATTCAGTTTCTGTCATGATATTTCTAACTGGTTATTTTACAGAAAATTAAAGATAAATTCTAAAACTTTATTATTTTTTTTTCTACATTAGGTTTTGCTTTCAGTTTTCTCTTGCTGGGTTTGTTCAACCCATTACAGAAGCTAATTATTATAGGGAGTAAATATTACAACTTCATTCCAAGGCTCAGAAGCCTACAGAACAGAACTGAAGATGGAACTCAAACTTGTGTAAATACTTCACATGTGTGGCAGTTATAATTGTCATGTATACTTCTTTCATTCTTTCATATCCTCTCTCATGTATGACTGGGTTCATTCAACTTCTACCTTTTCTCTTAAGGTCAAATTCTTTTTCTAGTTTCATTCCTTATAGCTAGAAGAAAAATTCACCAACTTAGAACACCATTCAGTAAACCATTTGACATATACTTTTTCTGACAATATCCTGTAGCCACAGTTAATTCCCACAAATAATATTTTATACATATAGTTCAAAATCTAAGTTACTATTATGTTATACTAGCACTTTTTCCTGCTGAATTCACTATTGGAGTATTGCTCTGAATTTGCTTACATAATCAATGCCTAAAGTAATGCCTAAAGTGAATTTGATAAATGAGATGCTTCTAGTACTTCCAACATTAAAATAGCCTGGATGAGATCCAATAATGGCCTGTCATTATATTGAATGCTATGCTGTATGGTTCATGTCATAGAAAAATTCCAGGGTGGTATTTGAAATAATTGGACAAACTTTGGAAATCTGTTTGTTAGCAGAGGTTTCTTTGCAAAGGCACTTCTAATTTCTCATGGAACCTTTATGAGGGTACATGATGGATGATGATATCATTTAAAAATAATCTTTTAGCTTTAAAGTTTTGTTTTATATTATATCTTCAGTATCTAAAACACCTAGATATCAAGTTCAATAGCCCTATTTAGAACTATTTCTTATACCACTTAACTTCCTTTTTTATTTCCATTCAACAAAAAACTTTATATACATTGTTTTTGTTATGAGGATTGAAATAGCTTCCTTGAATAATGTTATTGTCTAGTAGAAGGAGATAAACATAAACAAATGAGAGCTACAGAGTTAAATTACTATACTCATTGAACATGGCTACAATGGGGAAAATACATATATTTTAAAAAGAGAGGAACAGACATCCTTATGAAAGAGATATTAATAAAAATGAGAACAGGTGTTGTCACTCTGGCTTTTCTCCCTTCTGTCTATTTTAGTTAACCACTAGTTTAACTAAAACACAGCCCACTCAATATGGGCAGGTTTGGCTAAGATCTCCTGATGAGCAGTTATAGCCCATGAATGGGCAGGAAGTGGTGAGTGGGCACTGGTTTATTGATCCTGCCCACTCATATTTTGGGGGGATGGTATCATGGCAGGCAGATACGGAAGCATATCTGCCATGAGAAATGGAAGCATCTTCCTTCCTAATAGGTGTTAATAAAATACATTGTTTATAATAGCAACAGGATATTAGTAGTAAAGGCCGTTTGGAATGTATTTTTAAATTACTGTTTATATTGAGAATCTACATTTTCTTTTTGACAAAAGATAATTTGGTCTGATTCAAAAGACAAAAGCTCTAACGTAGAAGGGCAAGTTTAATACTTTTTTTAAAAAGCGAATTAATATTTTCTAAAGTGAATAATTTCTGAAAAGATTAAAAATTTTTAGCATCTACTTGATAATTATATTTGAACAAATAAATTTACCTCTCTAAAATTTTTTCTCTCTGATTTTTCTGTACCACCTTTTCCATTCAAGAAGTCCTTGATTATCTACAATGTGATGATAAATGTGGTTGAACAAGTGTACTTACCTGCCCTCCAGGAGTTTACAGTTTGGAAGATAGAATATATAAATATATTAAATATATACAGGATGGAGCATAGATACATAAACATGAAATACAGAATTTATACTTCAAATTAACTCTAATACAGTGTAATAGCACCATAACTTGTCATGTGATTCAGGGAAATCTCCTTAGACATCCCATGATGAAACAAATTATATGAAGGGGGTCATGTTTTCTTAAAGAAAATATGTTAATATTGTGGATTGCATTTTTAACTAAGTTCTCAACATCAAATAAATCCTCAGTATGATCAGCCTAGCCATAAAGGTAAATAAGCCACAATGATAAACATTACTAGCAATTAAAAGTAATGGAAATTGCAGTCTTCAATATTATAAAATAGATCACTAGGCTGAAATGTATAAATATCTAGAGTCTATTATGTGCCTAATATTAGACCTGTACTTGATGAGTTAATATTTGTGAAATGAGTAACTAGGTCACTCTACCCCTGTATGGACATCCTTGAAAAGCATGGTGGAGCAGGTCAGTTTAATTCCACAAACATTTGCTAGGTGGCACTACTGAGAAATGACCTACATTCTTAATAACTTTACAGTCTGAACATTTAAGTTGGACCAGAAAGAATGGGTCAACATGGAGAAATGGGGAAAGGGTATTCCAGGTGGAAAGAATAAAAGTAATAGGTAGAAACTTGTGGGGTGGCTAAGGCACGCATGGAAGAGCCTAGTAAGGCATAAGATGCCCCCAGGCCCAAAATTCCCTGAGCACCAAACCTAGGCCCCCCAAGTGGCCCCATTTTCTCTCCAACAGTAGGAAAGAAATTATGAGCCAAGAGAAACTCACCAAACTGCAGGCACAAATGCCCACTGGTGGGAAAGGAAACACTTGTAGAAATAAGGTGGTTCACAGAACAGCTGTAGCAGATCATTTAAAACTTCAGTTCTCCTTAAAGAAGGTAGGGGTAAACAGTATCTCTGGTGTTTAAGAAGTAAATATGTTCACAAACCAAGGAACTGTGATCCACTTAACAGCCCTAAAGTTCTGTGAACACCTTCACTGGCATAGGCCGTGCGGAGACCGAGCAGCTGACAGAAATGCTCCCCAGCATCCTAAACCAGCGTGGTGCAGACAGCCTGACTAGTTTAAGGAGACTGGCTGAAGCTCTTTCCAAGCAACCTGTGGATGGAAAAGCACCACTTGCTACAGGAGAGGATGATGATAATGAAGTTTCAGATTGTGTGGAGAATTTTGATGAGGCCTCCAAGAATGAAGCGAACTGAATTGAGTCAACTTCTGAAGAAGATAAAGTTGAAGGAGTTACTGGGAGCTGTTAGCTTATCATAGGACTACTTTTACAAATTTTGTTTATGGATCTAATCAAATCTATATCTGAAATATGTTTAAGCCCTAGCCCCTTGGACACCGTAGCTCTTTTTAATTTTTGTTTATGCACAAATAATTCTTTGCAGCTAATGAAGCTGAAGAAAGGACTAAAGTTTGAAACAATGGTTAATAAAGCTCTTTGCCTGGTTAAAAAAAAAAAAAAAGAAAAGAAAAAAGAAATAAGACCTTCCTCTTACCCAAAGAATAGAAGGTAAGGTGTAAAAAAGTGAAAGGAGATAAAAGAAGGTTAAATTACCACGTAAGCTCCTATGCAAGGAATAATGAGGGTCTGATTATAGTGGGAGAGTGGAGGTACAATGGAAAACAGGAAACTAATGGCAGAAAAGAAAATTACTTGTATGTTTTTATTATGTATGTTTTTATTATTCTACTAATTTTTATTCTCAAGATCATTTTTCCCAAAACACATATGATTTATAAATTTGAACCATATCTCGAATGAATATTTTACCAGTAAAAGATCTCACTTACTAGATGAATTCTATTTGTTATCCTTCTTTTTAACCTTTATCTGAAAGTATGTTAAAGCCACAGAAGCACAGCAATTACTGATTGTGACTTGGTACCACCAGACATAGCCATTGTCTATGCTTACACAATACACATTAATGAATCATTTAGCGTCTTTAAACATAAAAGTCAAATAAATAATCTCTCTTAGGTCAGAAGAGGGATTTTAAGTTATTCATTAGCAAGTCTTATTTCAGTGTGCACTTCTAGGCTCAAACAGAGGCAGATGCTTGCAAATCCCAGCTGAAAAAACACCAATCAAGTAGTACTAGTGAAAGCAACTACCTTTAAATAATATTTGAGGTTGAGCTATTAGAATCTTTTTATCCAGGGGAACACTGAAGTCCTCAGGGTAAAAATTCAGATGAGTTGACTATTGCACAACACTATTCTTTAAGTTTTAAGTGAAATACTATGTAAACACTCATTAGAATGATATATTCTAGACACAAAAGATGAAATTCTGATTGTAGATCAGATAATCAGTTTGATAATTATTTTTAATCTAGGTAATTTCAGTAGGTATTATTACTTTGTACTGCTCATTCATTCATTTATTCTTTATTCAACTTGTGTTAGTTATTTTCCAGGTCCCTGTGAGGAATTAGGAATACAAAAGTAAGTAACATTCAGTTTAGTAGGAGCACAGAGAGGTAAAGACAATGTTCTATTTTAAGATCAAATGAGGCAAAAGGAGGGGATACACAAGAGCGTTAGGGAAGACTTTGCAGAGAAATCCCTTGAGCTTGATACTGAAGAATCAGTAAGTAGAAGGTCATTTGACAAGAAAAAGGAAAAGTAACTGGACTTCGCTTTCTTCATTTAGATCTGTGATAACTTGCGGCAACTACCTTATTTCTAAAGTTTTCCGGTGTACTAGAAATAACTCATACGGTCTTAAGTTAGAGCATCCCATCAACTCAGAATAAATGTGAATCAAGCACGCTGCCATGGGTTTCAGGATTACTGTGTTTCATAATATAAGAAAAAAATAACCCTGGGCTTATTTTACATTTTTATGCACTAGACTCCCATTCTGTGGCCGAAATGGAAAAAAAAAAATTAAGCATCTTTAAAAAACAGTGCAGCCAAAATCAACTGATATGATAGAAAATTAGAACCAAATCAAAATTATATTTAGGCAATTGCTTGAAATAATACTTGATTTTGATTAAATTTGTACTATTATAATGCTGTTCACATAATGAGCCAGTTATTTTTATTATAGGTTTAGTATAAGATTAGTTGCATATTGATGTATCTCACCAGAAACATATGAGGATATATAAGTTATAAATTAACATTTACTCTCTTACATTTGATTCAAGGATTTTATAGGAGAATTTTGCTTTCAATATCAGCATGCCTAATTTCTTTATTCAGTGATGTTCACTGGACATTTCATTTAAAATTGTCCATGTCTATTTTCCAATTTTAGCAACTTCCAAGTATGTTATTCACATTTTCCTGTCAAACTGTACTTTCATATTTTTTCAAAACCAAATAGTGCAGAAGGGCTTCAAGTAAAAAGAGAATTTTATGGCTTCTTTCTTTCTTTTTTTTGGTTTTTACCTTTATATTTCTTTTATTTATTTTTACATTTTAAAATCAATTTTTAAAAGATTGTATTCATTATTTTTAGAGAAAGGAGAAAGGAGAGAGGCAAAGAGGGAGAGAGACATCAATGTATGGTTGCCTTTCACCTGCCTCCAGCTGGGCACCTGGCTGGAGACCTGACTTGCAACCTGAGTATATGCCCTGGCTGGGAATTGAACCAGCAACTGTTGGGTTCGAAGGCCAGCGCCTTACCTATCATGCCACCAGCCAGGGCTATATTTCTTTTTTTTTTTTTTCATTTAGTTTTTTATTGTTGTTATGTTACATTCATCTCATTTTTCCTCCTCTGCTCTCCCCTTCCCCACCCTCCTTATCACCCACCCCCCACAGTCAATCCCACATGTTGTCCATGCCCATGGGCCATCCATGCTAGTTCCTTGAGTAAACTGTTCCCCTTCTTTGCCTCCTTCTCTTTCACCCCCCACCCCTTCCACTCTGCACACTGAAAGTGTGTTCCCTATATTCATGTATTTTGTCCTGTTTTGATTGTTTGTTAGTTCATTAGTCTTCTGTATTAAGTGTATTTAATTTTTGCTGCCTGGCTTATCTCACTAAGCATGATACTCTCCAGTTCCATCCATGTTATTGCAAATGGTAGTTCTCTCTTTCTTTCTGCTGCATAGAATTCCATTGTGTAAATGTACCAAAGTTTTTGATACATTCATTCACTGAAGGTCACTTAGGTTGTTTCCAGCACTTGGCTATTGTAAATAGTGCTGCTATGAACATAGGGGTGCATAGGTTCTTCTGAATTGGTGTTTCAGGGTTCTTCAGGTATAAACCTAGTAGTGGAATCACTGGGTCATAAGTAGTATGAGTATATGCTTACATTTTTAATGCCTACTTTTTATTTATGAACAATAGTCATCTTTTGATTCGTGTATCTTCTCTTAGCTTTGAATAATTCCCTTAATTATCTTAGTTTTGTTTCCTATATATTCTACTTCCAAATTACGAGTAGAAGATATACATATCCTCATTTTCCATCAGCCATCCCTGCTTCCTCTTCTTAACCTAGTGTCCTACTCTTTAATTTTCATAGTAAGTATTGACAGGGTACGAGGTCTGTCCCGAAAGTATCGGCCATGAAATCTGTTTTAATTATATTGACATTAGCTTGATACTTTTGGGACAAACTTTGTTTATTCTGTTGCATAGACTTTTTCACTTTGTATGTGGATTTATAAAATTAAAAATCAATATTTGAAATTTGTATCCTTACAAATATAGTGTGAGCTGAGTCAGGTCAGGCTATGATTACATTTCTTTTATAATTTAAGTCACAGGCCCTCTGTTACAGAAGAATGTTTGATGGATTCCTTCTTTTACTAGTTTCTTAAAATGAAGCCATAAACTAGTTTGATATTCTACACCATCTTGTCCTTTTTCAAAAATCTTTGTTTTGCTTTTGAAAATAAATGTTTGTTTTCTCAGATTTTCCTCATTCTATATATTATTTAAAGTCTATTCCATTGTCTTTGAAAAGCCTATGAACTTGTTTTTAGTTCTGCCATTAAAAAATAAAATCGTGTAATTCCAGAATACAGTATTTTTTATCAACTGCTGAAAATCTCAATACTTTAGGCTTTCTAATTTTATTGGAAAACATGGGATATAGTATATATTCCTATTTTTAATTTTCAGTATGACATGGGTTTATTGTATTAAATTATTATTCTGCAGAATTTTTATGCCTCACATCTATTAAGATTCTTTCCTATTAAATGTTAAAGTATACTACTTGAATTTTGCTGATAAAATTGTTTTCCCAGTACTATTTGATATTGACATTTGCCACGTTATTTGACGTGCCCCAAAGGAAAGCAGCTAGAGTATGAGGTCTGTCCCAAAAGCATTGAACCAATGTCAATATAATTAAAACACTTTGAGCAGCCAGTACTTTCGGGACAGACTTCATATATATTTTTTACAATTCCAATGAGTGCAATTAATTAGCTCCAGAATTTTATGTATATTAAATATAATATGCAAAATACCCATACATTAGGCAGTGTTATCTCTGATTTTTAAGTGAGAAAGATGAGCGTTATAGAGACCATCACAACTGAATTAGAACTTAGAGCTTTCTAATAACTATTATCTTATCTCCCTATGTAAGCTGCATATAACTCACTGTATAAACAAAAACAATGTTAAAACAAGGCTGTTAGAAGAGAAACTAAAGGCTACAAATTTGTCAGGTAGTTTTTCTTGTTTACCTATGAATGTATTGAGAATTTTCATTAATGCTATCACAATCACTATATATCTAATTTCAAATTATGCAACTACCCCAACATTAATCAAAACATTAAGTTCAAGTCAGTCAGTTGAAAAACAGTTGGCTAAAAATAAATCAGAGAATAATAGATTACTCCTGTTAGTACAAACCTAGTCATTTAGGCTGCTTGGCACATTTTTCAGAGAAAGCCCTTTAAACTTCATTAATTGCAAGCAAAATAACTATCTTTCCCACCTGCCATCATCATAGAGACTCCTTATGTTTTAATTCTGGGGAAGGAAAGATGCATCTGGCCCACCAGTGGTTTTGGCTGGGACTCAAGATGGTCTGTTCTGCTTTGCCCTTTTAAAACTGCACAAATGCCCACCCTCAGTGTCTGAGAGTCTCATTTGCAGAGGGTATCTGTGCTATTGTGGGGCGCACACAGGGTCAGGTGTGAGAAGATGTATGTCTAAAGCAGGACTCTGCCACCCACTTGTCAAATGCAGTTTCAGATTAATCTTCTGTGAAAGAAAAATAATATTACCTTTATCACAGACTTGGTGTGAGAAGCAGTGAGCTAATATATATGAACTGACTGTCTAAAAGTCAAAATAGTTGTCTTTCATATAGTCATATAATGAAACCTATGCAAGTGGACGTCTTGTACTCTCATATATTTGAGACCTACTCCTAGCAGAAATTTCAGTTCCTAGGTGTAGTTATTGTTAGGGCAGTTATTACATCTTTTTTATTTTTTATTTTTTTTTAAGATTTTATTTCATTATTTTTAGAAAGAGGGGAAGGGAGAGAGGCAGAGAGGGAGAGAGACATCAATGTATGGTTGTCTTTCATCTGCCTCCAGCTATAGATGTTGCTGGAGATCTGGCTTGCAACCTGGTTATGTGCCCTGGCTGGGAATTGCACCAGCGACCTTTGGGTTCGCAGGCCGATGCCTTAACCACTGCGCTACCAGCCAGGGTATTACATCTTTTTAAGTCCCACAGCTCATGTCTTCAGACCAGTGCTCTTCATCCATCTAATTTTGAAAATGCAGTAAATGAGCTCCAGAATCATTTAGAATTAATGCATAATGACCTTTAATTGGTAAATGGAAATGCAGGTACAGTTGGGCTTCTGACTTTCCTAAAAGTTAGCCATAAAGGAATGCAGGGAGCAAGAATCTTTGCTCCTAGATCTGTGAGTGAAGTTCAGTTTTTGCCTCCGATGTGTGTAACTCCTCTGGGCAAGTATAAACCTAACTGCCTCATCTGTTTTTTTATGGGTATCATGGAGGTTGTAACGTATACCTCAAAATACTGTTGTGAGCGATAATTGCGGATACATAATCAAAGGTTCTGTGCTTTCTAGCATATAGTCAGTTAACAGTATTGACTTCCATTTTCCACTAATTTTAAAAGACCTCCATCAATCCTTAAGACCCAAATTTTTCAAAGGAATTTACAATTATTGCCCAATATAACTAGCTCCCCTATGATTGTATAGAATAAAACATTAAAAGTTTCCCACAGATACATGTATAAACATGTATCTGTGACAAGACTAAAATGTCAAG
This sequence comes from Noctilio leporinus, assembly GCA_004026585.1. Classification (NCBI taxonomy): domain Eukaryota; kingdom Metazoa; phylum Chordata; class Mammalia; order Chiroptera; family Noctilionidae; genus Noctilio; species Noctilio leporinus. Next base: position 114,100 of record PVIW01001418.1, on the reverse strand, counting down.
GATCTTGAAATGTTTATGGGACAAAACCATAAATTCTCGTGACTATCAATATATGCATAATATTCTATAAATATTCTACTTATTGCTATATGCCCATGCTGGTGGCACATGTATGCTGTATGCCCTGGCTGATGGCACAGTGGATTAGGCACCACCCTGTGAACCCAAAGGTCGCTGGTGCAATTCCCAGCCAGGGCACATAACCAGGTTGCAAGCCAGATCTCCAGCAACATCTGTAGCTGGAGGCAGATGAAAGACAACCATACATTGATGTCTCTCTCCATCTCTGCCTCTCTCCCTTCCCCTCTCTCTTTAAAAAGAAATAAATAATTTAAAAGTTATATACTATAAAATGTTTGTACATCTGTACTATGAAACATATATGCATTACAAATATATACAGTATCATTATACAGAAATATCTGAATCAGTGGGTTGAGATGTTCATACAATGAGAAGCAAAGGGAAGTGAGATAGAAAGAAAAAATTGCAGATAAATATCTCTTACCATCTCACTAGAATATACATTTTTCTGAGTAATATATGAAGCTGAATTGCTTGTATTTTAAATATTATTCTCTCAGTGAAATTTTTTAAAAAGCCCAATGCATATATGTATAATGCAGTTTTATTGTAAATTATCCCCAATGAGCAAATCAATAAAAGAGCAAAAACTCATTCAGGTCTTCAGGTTCCTAATCCAAGACTACTAAGTAATCTGCATGCTCCCAGCACTTCTGCCTGTGAATTGTACCCAGTGAATCCAGCACTCCCATTTCATTACCCCGTCTTGCTTATATCTTCACACAGGCAACTACGGAGAGAGTGGGATGGAAGCATTCAAAGAAATGTCAGCCCGGGAAGGAATCTGTATTGCTCACTCTTACAAAATCTACAGCAACGCCGGGGAACAGAGCTTCGATAAGCTGCTCAAGAAGCTCAGGAGCCACCTGCCCAAGGCCCGAGTGGTAGCCTGCTTCTGTGAGGGCATGACGGTGCGAGGACTGCTGATGGCCATGAGGCGCCTGGGGCTAGCTGGAGAATTTCTGCTTCTGGGCAGGTGAGTGACTGTACAAATCTTCACAGAGATGTAATACCAGGAAAGTGGCAGCATCAAAGGGTATCTTTAGGTGCACGAGAACAGGTGCTTTGGAAGCTTAATCTGTGTGGTGGAAGTAGAACTTAAGTGTAAGTCTAAAAATAATCATGGAAAATAAGTAGATATGGCATGCACTTATTAATGCTGATAACAGGAATAAGCACATAAAAATGGTGCTTATTCCTTAGTCCTTCAGTCCTCCAGAAAAATGGCTGTAAGGAAAGGAGATGGATCCTTAAATGTTTGCATAATTCCCTTGGAAAGTAAACACATTTCAAACTATTTGTGGTTGCCTTTGAAACTGATTTTGAGAATGGCTACAAAAACTTGTTTCATAATACAGAATTATAGAATTTTGGGTTTGAAAGCAAGAAGTTTATAAAACTATTTTTTAAGTGTTCAAGAAACTGGTACATTACTATATATAACAAAAGTGTTATTACATGTCCTGATCACCCACATTGTTACCAGACAGGTTTCTAAAAGATTAACTTCTACAGGGATTGACTTTTAATTAGCTAGATAATCCACTTGATTGGCACAACTTGGCTCATTCTCTGCTGATGCTGTTGAATCCGTGTATTAGGGCTCTCCAGAGACATGGAAATGATAGTGTGAGCATATACAGCAACAGACCCAGGACAGCCAATATTGCAGTTCTGGTCCAAAAGCCCGCAGTCCTGAGACCAAGCAGAGACAATGTTTCAGTTTAAGTCTGAAGGCCAGAAAAGACCAGTTCATGAGGGCATTAGGCAGAGTTCCCTCTGACCAGCGTTTTTGTTTTATGGAGGTCTTCAATTGGTTGGATGAGGCTCCCTCACATTAGGAAGAACAACTGATACAAATGTTATTCTCATCTAGAAATACCCTCATAGACACACCCAGAATAATGTTTGATCAAATCAAAGTCTGGGCACCCGGTGACCCAGTCAAGCTGTCACATAAAATTAATGATCACAATCAGTAAGATTGTTTCTGAATAAAAACCAAGGCTTGGCTTTCTGCTGTATCTAAAAGCCCAACAGGTGTTTTATTTAGATGCAGCGCACCTGGAAATATGGTAGATTACCATCTGAAAGACCATCTTGATCCTCTTACCTAAGGCCACAGTATGTACAGGCACAGGGAGAGCAGGGCTTTTCCCTAATCCAATTATCTTTCTAGCTTTTGGGATGCTCAGGGCCCTGTGCATTCATCTTTTTAGCTTTCTGGTCCTGTCTCTCCCTGTCACCATTTTGGCCAATGGGTGGAGACGCCCCTTGTGCTCCAGACTGCCTGTTTTAGAGTAACATGACACTGTGGCCCGAATGTGTGAGTGCAGTTTGCCAAGCTCTACCTTAAAAATGTTAGCATTTGATCACATCTCTTTTCTCAGTAGGCAGCTAATTTAAAGAATATTGAAGTTCTTCGGAATCACCGCATCTACCTCAATATTACTGTCTGAAATAGAAAGTTAACTCGCTTATTTATTTTTAATAGCTGATTTTTAAAAAATGGTTCTTTTATTTTCCAAATGCTTAACTGACCTTCTGTGATCAGACCTATCTCCGATGTAGTTATATTTTATGATAGCCACTGATAGCCACTTTATGTACCTTGTTCTTTTCTGTCTGATCTGATGGCAGTAGATTGATGGTACTATTTCAATTTGAGTCCAACTCTCCTTCATAAAAGCAATATTGAGTGAGATCCCTTTTACATCAGTGTCATACATTTTATTTAAAATCATTCCTAGTTGGCAAGAGTGATGTGCTAGTTAGTATCATACAACCCAGGAACACTCCCACTGCCAATATTCTTACATTTCAAAGTGCAATGTTGCCACTAGAGTAAGAGAACAGAAAAGAAAAGGCTGGCTTTACAAAACCCTGCCTTTCTAATAGGCGATAAAAGATTTTTGTATCTCTTATCTACTCTTTTGTCAACATCAGTATGACAAATCACCAACATTTCTTTTCAGCCATAATTTGTCAACAAATAGTTTTGATAGTACGTACATAAGAAAAATTGATTTATACTACATTTGCTGCTTTCTAACTGTATTTTTATTGCCAATAGCACCCCTAGAACAAAATTCAATATTTTGTATGTTTTTAAGTTTATTATATTTACATGAGATTTTCTTTAGTTCAATTGATTAGAATAATTGATAACCTTTAATTAGATTTCTTAATCCTTTCATTGATTGGCTAACAATAATCCAACATTGCTCTGGCCAGGTGGCTCAGTTGGTTGAGGTATTGTCCCATACATCAAAAGGTTGTGGATTCCATTTCCAGTTGGGACACATAGTACCTAGGTTGTTGGTCTGATTTCCAGTTAGGGTGCATACCGGAAGCAACCAATTGACATTTCTCTGTCACATCAATGTTTTTCTTCCAATTTCCCTCCCATCCTCTCTCAATAAAATTAATTAAAAGTGTACCCTCAGGTGAGGATTAAAATTAAATTCAACATTGACTTGAGCACCATTCCATTTCATCTTTGAGCAACACTTTTTAAAATATTCTCCTTACTATGAATTTAAAAAAATAACTTCATGAAGTTTCCACCTTTTAGGTCATATTTTTCCTCTTCTTTTTCTCTCTTTTTTGAAAATAGCATGTGACACTCTTTCAAATATTTGGAAACAATAATATGGACCTCTGTTCCCTTCACCTTCTCTTTGAATCACTCCTATTTCTTCCATTCCTGCTACTTCATAGTGAAGTGGGCATTCCATGTATTAGTAAAACCACGTACAGGATCATTTATCAAATGCTGTATGCCAACTAATATGCTAAGCACTTTATATGCATTGTTTTATTTAATTATTTATTTGACAAATATTCAATGCCTATACTATATATTAAGATGGGATACATTAGTGAACAAAACACACAACAATCACTACTCTTATGGACCTTACAGGTGACAAGCTATATAGAAGGTAGTAAGTACAATGAAAAAAAATATGTAAGAATAACTTGCATGTTGAGTATTATTATTATCTTCACTTTATAGATAAGGACATTAGGACTCAGTAAATATTGAGTAATAACAATATGAAGAAGGCCGTACAGATGTATATGATGAAGGCAGAATTAAAATAAGTTTGAGTAATTCTAGAGATTGAGTATTTAGCATTGTGTTTTACTGCTTCTCAGTAAGTTTCAAATATTTCTGATCATAAAATTGGAAGTTTAAGGTAGTGAGCTGAAAAGCAAAATTAAAAAAAGTTTAAAACAAAATTTAGACCATCTACTCATTCATATTTTATAAGTGAGAAAATTATTACTCCAAAAATTTGGATGACATGGTCAAAATTATACAAGAGCCTAATTACCATTACTCTTTTTAAAAAAATAATAATTTATTATTTTCAGAGACAGGGGAAAGGAAACAGGCAGAGAGAAAGAGACACTTCAGTGTATGGTTGCCTTTTGGACCTGGCTGGAGACCTGGCTTGCAACCTGGTTATGTGCCCTGACTAGGGAACCTGTGGCCTTTGGGTTCGTAAGCCGTTGCCTTATCAACTGTGCCACCAGCTAGGGCCATAATTACCATTACTCTTAATCCACTGTTTTTCTCTACTAGCCTGTCTCCTGTATAATAAAAATGGAGAAACGTTATCATCTGATAGCAAATTTCTAGTTCTTTATGCATCCAGGTGGGCTATAAGAAAACTCTCCTACATAATTCAAATTTGTTAGCATTTTTAAATTAATAGTCCCCTTTAAAAAATTCTCTTCAGTTCATCCTGTAACTCCTCTTAGTATTTTGTTATTATTGTCTTTGCATATATTTCCCAATCTCTTTATGCTTCCTTCTTTCCCTACCCCCAATTTAACTTGGATAGATGGTTCTGAGGAACTAGAAGTCAAAGCTTTAAGAAAAAAGTCAGTATACAGAACTTCCTAGAAGGTCTCACATTTAACAGATGCAGTTACTTATAAATCCCCAGGAGCTTTGGGATAGCCAATTTTAATAGGTCATTCAACTAAAATGTTTGGCAGAACTAAGATAACTCTGCTGCTAAGACAACCTCATCCATCAACATATCTCACCATCTGTGCACATCAGTTGAATGTTAGAATGATATAGACCTGGCCATTGGGTCTTCTCGTTTGAGATCTGAGTAGTCTGCTGTCTCATTGCCAATGAAGATGTGATGTGTTGTCCAGGTTCCTGAACTATTTTGCTAAACACTCTGACAATAGGAAAGGATCAATAATCTAAACAAAAATAATATTTGTAAAGAGGCTTATTTTTCTAGATTGAATATAGTAGTTCTTGATCTCATAAGATATTGAGATATGTTATTTATGAATTATAAACCTGAATATGAACTTGGAAACAAGGAATAATTTTTAGCAAATTAACTATATATGTAAAGGTGGCTTTATCTTTTCTTTAACTAAAATTATCTTTTTGAATTAAGACTCTCTGTTCTTTAATATGATAATTGCTATCAAGCCATGAGAGGAAATGTACTTAATTGCAAATATACTTGGAAATTATAACTGGTATTTCTTAGTAAGAGGTCATGCTACATTAATCATTTTCAAAATGGAAAGGACAAGAGCTTACTCTAATACATAGTATCTTTGCGAACGGCGTTACAAATGATTGCCCTAGTAAAGCTATGATAGTAGCTATTAACCAGAATTGGACATTAGTCTTCTCGTATAGAGCCAAAGTATTTATTTCAAATTAAAGCCATTTGAAAACAAGTATACTTATATTTCATTTGGGCCACTCATTGTCATTTAATTGTTATGTGAAAAATAAAGTTATTTTCATTGAATTCCCATATATGTTAGGAAACAAGGAGGGAGGGAAACAGAATAGGAAGTAGAGGAGGAGAGGACATAAGGGAAGGGGACAGTGAGAGATGAGAGGAAATGAAAGGAGAGAGAGGGAGGAGAGACATAAACAAAGACACTAAGTAAATGCTTTGAGCAATACTGAATATGTCAAGTTTTAGGTGACTTTTGAGCTTGATACTAATACCTCACTTTATAGAGGAAAAAATTGAGACTCAAAGAGAGTAAATGACTGGTTAAGACCATACCAGTTTATTAGTGTAGTGGCCATTCTCAGTATCACAATGAGAGGTGTTTTTAAGCAACATAAATGTTTCTGCACTTGTGATAAGCTCAGTTTACTTTGGCTTTATTTTTGTTTTTTGCTGTTTTAGATACTTTTTTGACAAGTCTAATAAATGCCTTGGAAATTGTTGAGATTTTTGTTATGAATTTATTATGCAATTAACATAGCCCAGCCATGCCCCATTTTGCCTGGAGTTGTCTTTTTTTTTTTTTTTTTTTTTAAGATTTTATTCATAATTTTTAGAGAGAAGGGATGTGAGAGAGGCAGAGAGGGAGAGAAGCATCAATGTATGGTTGCCTTCACCTGCCTCCAGCTAAGGACCTGGCTAGGGATCTGGCTAGAGACCTGGCTTGCAACCTGATTATGTGCCCTGGCTGGGAATCAATCCAGCAACCTTTGGGTTCGCAGGCCGGCACCTTATCCACTGTGGTACCAGCCAGGGCTCTGGAGCTGCTTTATTGCTTATCTACAGTGAGCTAGGAACAAAAGACTAATTGCATAATATTCATTCTATAAACAGCCAGTTGTTTAAATGTGTATGCCTAGGATAATATGCAAATTTTTCTGAACCATATGAGTTGAGCACAGAGTAAAGAAAGCATGGGTGAAAATTTTGGAGAGAAGCCTAGGAGACCCTATTTTCAGCCTTGAAGTGCTCTGATGTGTTCCATTATTGGATAAGAATTTATTTTGTGAAAATGAGAATATGACAGGTATGGTTTTCCATATAATATTTCTAGGATATGGATTATGGATTAGAAGGGTTAGGGCAGATATAGTGCATCTGTATCCCTAACAAAAATGTTACTATTAGCCTTGGCTGGTGGCTCGATGGATTGGCACCAGCCTGCAAACCCAATAGTCACTGGTTCAATTCCCAGACAGGGCACATAACCAGGTTGCAAGCCAGGTCTCCAGCCAGGTCTCCAGCCAGGTCACCAGATGGAGGCAGGTGAAAGGCAAGGATACATTAATGTTTCTCTCCCTTTCTTCCTCCTGCTCTGCCCTTCTTCTAAGAATAATAAATAAAATCTTTAAAAAAATAAAGCCTTGAAGCCCTGGATGGTGGCACAATGGTTAAGTCACCAGCCTCCAAACCCAAAGGTTGCTGGTTCGATTCCCAGCCAGGGCACATAAGGAGGTTGCAAGCCAGGTCTCCAGCCAGTTCTGTAGCTGGAGGCTGGTGAAAGGCAACTATAGATTGACGTTTCTCTCCCTCTCTGCCTCTCTCTCTTTCCCTCTCTATGCACACCTATGTTCATAGCGGCACTATTTACAATAGCCAAGTGCTGGAAACAGCCTAAGTGCCCATCAGTGGATGATTGGGTCAAAAAACTTTGGTACATTTACACAATGGAATTCTATATAGCAGAAAGAAAGAAGGAACTTGTACCCTTTGCAACAACATGGATGGAACTGGAGAGTATTATGCTTAGTGAAATAAGCCAGTCAGTGAAGGACAAATATCATATGATCTCACCCATTAC
>PVIW01001418.1:0-106323 GCA_004026585.1 Noctilio leporinus | reverse complement strand
GTGAATAGGCCTTCAGTGGTCAGGGGAAAAGGGGTTGGGGGGAGGGGGGAGGCAGAGGCAAGAAAGGGGAGCAGCTTAGACAAGAACCTAGTATAGAGGAACCATGGACATGGACAACAGGTGGGATTGACTTTGGGGGGAATGGGTGGGTGGGGAGGAGGACAGAGGAGAGCAAAAAGGGGATGGATGTAACACAACAACAATAAAATTTAAAAATTAAAAAAAAATAAAAATAAATAAAAGTAATAAAATCTTTTTAAAAAAGTCTTTAAAAAACCATGTTACTATTGACTAAGGCAGTGTGGATATAAAAAGGTGGCAGAACAAGAGCTACTTATTCATTAAAATATGCTTATTACCTTTTTTGTGGAGATAATATTAGGGATACAAGCAAACTCATCAAAATGTATAGATTAAATATGTACAAATTAATAAGTTGAAAAAATAAATACAGGGGTTCCTAATGTATTGGATATTATAAAGGAGTAGTGGAAAATGTCAAGAATGACTCCTAGATTCTTATAATAACATGAATGATGGTATCTTTAGTGAAATGAAGATAGTGGAGAAAAAATCATGTATGAGGTAGAGAGGAAATCATGAGTTAAGTTTTGGATAAGTTGATCTAATGTGCATTTCAAATATAAAAATAATCACCCTGGCTGGTGGCACACTGGATAAGGCACCGGCCTGCAAACCCAAAGGTTGCTGGTTCGATTCCCAGCCAGGGCACATAACCAGGTTGCAAGCCAGGTCTCCAGCCAGGTCCATAGCTGGAGGCAAGTGAAAGGCAACCATAGATTGACGTTTCTCTCCCTCTCTGCCTCTCTCCCTTCCCTTCTCTCTGAAAAATAATAAATAAAAAATCTTAAAAAAATACATATATATATATATATATATATATATATATATATAAATAATCAATGAAGCAGGAGAATACGAGTCTGGAGCTCAAAAGAGACATAGAGACTGTAAATAAAAATGAACAAGTCATCTAATTCAGATTAATTAAAACAGAAGATATGGATGTTTAGAATTTAAAAAGAGAAAACCTGAGAATTTAGCTCTGAGGAACCTCAAAATTTAATGGTTAGAAAAAAAAAAATCAATTAAGAAAAGAAGAGAGGAAGAGGCAAATCCAAAGATATAGGAAGAAAAATCAAAGAGTGCCTTGTCACGCAACCAATAGAAGAGGGTGTTTAAAGGGGAGTCAAATTATTCTAAGAGATCAAGTGGAAATAATACTTAGTGGGCTTTTGGATTTATTGAGATGGTAGTAATTAATGATTCAGCAAAAGATAAATGAATGGAAAAATGAAAGCATTCAGCATAAAGGAGCTAAGAAGTCAGTAGAAGGTAAAAAATAAACCCATGGCATATAAGCCACTGTTTTGTGACATTTATCTAATAAGGAATGGAAAATGATAAAACTTTATTTTGAGGAAAAATCAGGTCAAAAGAAAGATTTTTTAACATATTATTTTTACTTTTTCCAAAAATAAAACTAATTTAAATGTTGAATAAAGCTAGGCAGTGAAAAATATATATATTTCCATATCTGTATCAACACAGGCTATTTAGTAATTATTTGGCATTTGCTAATCTTATAGGTGGTTTTGGCATCATTATTATTTTTTTTAATATTTTATTTAATTATTTTTAGAAAGAGGGGAAAAGAGAGAGAGAGAAATGGAGAGAGACTTAATGTATGGTTGCTTTTCACCTGCCTCCAGCCACAGACCTGACTGGAGACCTGTTTCGCAACCTTGTTATGTGCCCTGACTGGAGAATCGAACCTGCGACCTTTCGGTTCGCAGGCCCTGCGCCTTATCCACTGTGCTACCAGCCAGGGCCATGGCATCATTGTTTTTTAATCTACAGTTATTTAGTTATGACTGAGATTATACATCTTTCATGTCAGTAAGTGATACGTATTTATATTTTTTACAAGCTACCTAATCATGCACTTAGTCTACTTTTTTTATGGTTGTTTTCCTTCTTGATTTACATCAGCAATTTTCAAACTTTTCATCTCATGGCACACATAAACTAATTAAAATTTTGTGGTGCACCAAAAAATATACTTTTTGCTGACCTGAGAAAAATAGGTGTAATTTTGATTCATTCACCTCAGGCAGCTATTGTTGTGCTGGCTGTAGTCATTTTTTAATTTGACCATCTAAGAGAAAAGAGGTCGGTGCCCCTGACTAAATAGATAGGTACTGCATGCTTTAAAAACTCTTGCAACACACCAGTTGAAAATTGCTGATTTACATAAAAGCACTTTATAAATTAGGATAAGTGGTTCATTGACATGTGTAGCAAATACTTTTCCTCTGTCATTTAATGTTTATTTTATTTATGGCATTTTGAACAATGGCAAACTTTATCTTTCTGGGTTTGTTTGTTTTTAAGATTTTATTTATTATTTTTAAAGAGGGAGGAAGGAAGAAAGGCAGAGAGGGAGAGAGACATCAATGTATGTTTGCTTTTCACCTGCCTTTAGCTATGGACCTGGCTGAAGACCTGGCTTGCAACCTGGTTATGTGCCCTGGCTGGGGAATCGAACCAGTGGTCTTTTTGTTTGCAGGCCGGCACCTTATCCACTGTGCCACCAACCAGGGCTTTTTTTTTTTTTTTTTAATGACAGATGAGATTTATATATTGCATATAGAGGCCAGCCACAAAGGTTTGTTTAATAATTGGTTGTTTACTTTTAGGATCCAGGTAGGATAAGAGAATTTAATCAACGAGGAGGGTATAAGTTATAGTATAAAATCCCCCCAAATGTGGTAATGGGTGACAAAGCATCTATGGAGGGAACAAGCTGAGGAAATCAATTCCAGAATTGAAACAGAAATTAAAAATATGTCAGGGGCAAAGGTAGATATGTTTAAAGGTTTGAAAATGGGAAACACACTTTCCCATATGAGGGGGGAAACCCTCATATCTTTCTAAGTTTGGAAGCAAGAAGGGAGGCTGCATGTGTGTGTTGCAGGGGTCCAGGAGGCAGTGGGATAAGAAGTTATCAATAGAGATTGGAGAACTAGGAAAACGATATCAATAGTAAATGGTATCATACATTATCTTTATTTTATATTACTCTATTTACTATAAATTATGGAAGGGAAAGAAGTCCTTGCTATATCATAAAGGAAAAATGTTCTTAAAATAACAAATTTAACATTTGTACCAGTATTGTCACATCAGTAATGTAATAGATTTTCACTGTTGTTAGTGTTTTAAAGGTTGATTAAACAGCCTTGTTCTCAAATTAAAAACTAAAAGAAGTGAGTCATGGAGCTTTATGCATATCCACTAATTAGAGGCTTTGACCTGTGACAAAACAGAACTCCTCATGCTACCGCCACCCCCAGAGTCACAGCAGGGCTGGACAATAGCAGGATTTTCCTACTTTATTTGTTTTCCTTTCTTTTATTTTGTTGTTCAATTTACAGTAGGACATTCCTGATTTAGAAGAGGACTGTCAGTCCTACCTGGTGTGGCTCAATGGATTGAGCACCAGTGTGTGAACCAAAAGGTTGCCGGTTCAATTCTCATTCAGAGCACATGCCTGGGTTGTGGGCCAGGTCCTCTTTTGGGGATACAAGAGAGGTTACCATGCATTGATGTTTCTCGCCTTCTCTTTCTCCCTCCCTTCCCCTCTCTCTAAAGATAAATAAATAGAATCTTAGAAAAAAAAGAAGATGGCTTTCAGAATGACAATAGGAAAACTCCTGTTCAGAGGGCAGACTGCTTCATAAAAAGTAATGACAGTCTCACTTGCTCAACTCTCTAGTTTCACCAGGTAGATAAGTCACTCATCTGCAGTAGAGAAGGTTGGGAGATAGTGGAGAAAAGCTCTGTGTTTTCTTTTTAGCTTTTCCTTTCTGGGGAGTAGAAATCTCTGAAACTCCCCCAATAAAATGTGAAGAGTAAGATATATTCAATTTCTCACAAATTTCATCTGAAGTAGATAGGTAATATTAATTTACAATGAAGACATAGATTCAGAGACATTACTTATCAATATAATATCATGCTCACTAGACATAGAACTGAAATTGAAATGAAACCAGTTGCTTGGATGTTTGGTTATGGATCTGATCTGATAGGTGAAAGCCCAGAAGAAAAACAGAGGACATGGATGTTATCAGACAGAGAAGGATTCCCCGCTGATGACTTTGAAGGTGTCTTCTACTACCACAATTTGTGTTTTAGAGGTCTCTGCATCTCAAAGGCTTCTGATAGCGTAAAACAGATTGCACTTCTAATATTTGTTTAGCTAAAAGTTAAAAGCAATTGGATCCCTGGCTGGTGGCACAGTGGATAAGGTGCCGGCCTGTGAACCCAAAGGTCACTGGTTAGATTCCCCAGCCAGGGCACATAATGAGGCTGCAAGCCAGGTCTCCAGCCAGGTCTGTAGCTGGAGGCAGGTGAAAGGCAACCATACATTGATGCCTCCCTCCCTCTCTGCCTCTCTCCCTTCCCCTCTCTTTAAAAATAATAAATAAAATCTTTAAAAATAAATAAATAAAATTGGATGATAATAATAGCTGTTATCTTTTTGTGTGTATCAAGCACTCTCCTAAGTGGATGGTTTTTATGAATTAATCCTTTGACTTTTTATGACAATTCTATTCAAAAGATATTATGATTAACCTCATTTTATTGCCAAGGAAACAGGCACAGAAAGATAATTTTTTCAAGATCACACAGGCAGTAAGTGGCAGAGAAGCCACTGGAAGATAGCCTGTATTATTAACCACTATGATATAGCTAGATCTTTGATAATTCTTCAGTTTTTTTAAAAAGATTTTTTGAAAAGCCCTGGCTGGTGGCACAGTAGATAAATAATAAATAATATTGTGAAATGATATAATAATATAAATAATATTATGAAAATAATAAAATCTTTAAAAATTTTTTTATTATTTTTAGAGAGAAGGTCAGGGAGGGATGTCTCAGAAAGGGAGAGAAACATTACTGTGTGGTTGCCTTTCACCTGCTGCCAGCTATGGACCTGACTGGAGACCTGGACTCAATCTGGTCATGTGTCTTGGCTGGGAATCGAACCAGAAACCTTTGGGTTTGCAGGCCAGCACCAATCCACTGAGCCAACAGCTAGTGCTTAATTCTTCATTTCAATAATAGATTTGACCCTTGTGGTATAAAATATTAATTTATTTTACATATTACTAAAATAGATCATCTTTAATAAAGGAAAATAACTATTGAAGATGATTCTGAAACACAGATTTCTTCTTTTTTTTTAAGTAAGATAAATAAAGCCTGGAGCAATCCAGCATTCTGTAAACTAGAAAAATTCAATAATGAGATAAACTAGTTGATCTGCATTACTATTTATCTATGCAAACACTGATAAAATTTAGTTTTCAGGTGAGAGAAAGCTTTCAATTTGCTTGGTAAGAATGATCAAACATCTGTGAAGAAACAAAGGCAAACAGAATATAATTCTGTGCTGAAACTAGGTGAAATTCATTTGTTATTTCATGATTTTCTAGAAGACTAATATGATTTGGTGGAATGAATGTCTCATGTACATGTTCTCCAAGTTGGAAGACATTGTGATAAATCCTTCTAAAGCAGTGCTGACACACTAAGGTCCATGGGCCAAATCCTGCTCTCTTCCTAGTCTTATAAAGTTTTATTGTGCAACAGTCACACTCAATCATTATACAATGTATATAACTGCTTTTGGGCTATAGTGATAAAGTTGAGTAGAAGTTTTAATAGTTTAAATCCTAAAATATCTACTACCTGGCCCTTTTCAAAAAAAAGGTTGTTGATGCCTGATCTGGAGTATTTTTCAACTGTGAATGTGGTTCTGCTTACTGATACAACATATTAGGACTTAGGCTTTGGATATTTATTCAGCAGTAATCAACTTTAAACTCTACTTTCTTTTTAGTTCTCCTTGAGGTTGTAAGGCTCCTGCTGGGTTGGTGGGTCAGGCAGTTCTAGCAGTGAAGGTTGAAGCTAAGAGCACAGGTTTAAGTGTGGTGTTTATCAGTGGAGAAGGAGGCCAAAAACAAAGGAGCTCTTTGTGAACTTAGCATCCTGGAACATAACGTTCAAAGCAATTGGAACATACAGTACATTTGAAATGTCTCCTTATTTAATCCTGCGTGATTAATTTTTTTCAAAAATAAAGAACGTGCTAAATTTATCAAGGAATATATTGTTTGAGTCTAAATATTCATCTTTCTAATAAACTTTTTTCTTCTCTCATTTGCTAAATAGAATTAAAATTTCACTTTCTCCCTCTATCCATTTTCCCCATTCTCCTGAGTTTTCTGTTAAACTAATTTAACTTTTTAATCTTGTATAATAATCTTAGTTGACTCCCTTTTTCTTTCATATAAAAATCCCAAATTTGGCATACATGGTCCTCAACATATGGCCAAATCTGACAGTCATTTCCCATTATACTCACAGGTGAGGTTTAAAGTATTTAACAACTAATAAGATATGGACAATTAGAACAAATGAAATCCACAACCAAAAAGCAAATCTGTGCCAATAAGTGCCATCTAACTATCAGAACCAATACTCTTCTACACCCCTCCCACCAAATCCAAGTCTTCACCTTTGCTACATCAAAATTCTTATAATTCCCCAGACACCTGGCTCACAGTATCACCTACACTGACTTCTCCTTGGAAGAACTTCCCTGTCTTTTACCAATGAAACCCAGGTTTATCATGTAAGACATTCCCCAACTGTTTTTGTATACTTCCTGAATGAACTCTTGTAGGATTTCTACAGATCTCTTAAAGCTCTGTTTTTTCATTTCTAGTTTTGTGTTTTCCTTTTCCACTTTTTCCACTGGAATATGGGCTCCTGGAAGTATGGCTAAAGGATTACTAATCTTTGTGTAATATATTTTACATACTTGAGAATGGCCATGACTGCAAAGGGAAACCAAATGTGGTAGTTATGTAGCTGTAGAAGAAAGGTTCTCTCCAACTTTCATCAGCTTGAGTGAAAAGCAGCTTTCTCGGGCCCTTACAGAGGAGAAAAGCAGAATGAATATGTGTTGCTCTGCAAGGAAGCTAAGTAAAAGCCCACAGGAGAGGATGGTTTATTCCTGAGGGCATACTCCATGTGATTCTATGAGAGAGGCCTAATTGAAAGGTTTTCGTATCAAATGGTGAGCTTCTGACCTTCACAAAACAGATTAGTGAAAAGTGAGTTACTTCCTGTGAGGATAAACCACGCAATCAACTAATCAATCACTTGCAATGGGAAAAGTCAAATAATTAGTAAGATAGTGAGACAAGAAATACCATGAATATGTTTGGTCATACATCTGTGCTGTTTTAAAGGCTTTGGTTTCTTTCAAAGAGAAAGAGAAGCAGTCTAGTTTCTTTAGTACTCTGATCTTAAGTTAGACTTGCTAACTAAGAAGGTAAATGTTGGTTAGAAATGGTTTAATTATTTATTCAGAACACTTTAAAGCTTTATTGTTTTCTATTCTCTTATCAAGACATCAACAAAACAAAGAGCTAGCCTACTAAATGGAAGAAGATATTCAC
Organism: Noctilio leporinus; assembly: GCA_004026585.1. Taxonomy (NCBI): domain Eukaryota; kingdom Metazoa; phylum Chordata; class Mammalia; order Chiroptera; family Noctilionidae; genus Noctilio; species Noctilio leporinus. Next base: position 98,764 of record PVIW01001418.1, on the reverse strand, counting down.
CAGTGATATATCTGATAAGGGGATACTATCCAAAATTTATAAAGAATTCATACAACTGAACACCAAAAAAAAAGTATACTTAAAAAGGGGCAGAAGTTTCCATTCAGCTTAGAGTGTGTTAATATAAGTAGACATTAAGCTAATGCATATTTCCTCATATTTCCATTATTGTTTTTATTTTTCCCTCACCTCTTCCTTCTTCCTCACTTCTCTCCTTTCTTTCCCTCTAGATAACTAATATGAATAATTCAGCTGTTTTCTTTCTTGCCTGTCTTCTTTTTCTTATAATCATTGACAAATACATTTCCCCTATTTTTATTATGTTTTTTTTTTTCACTCTGATTATACTACATTTTGTCATTCCATTTAGGCATATAATAAAATGTGTTTCTTTTGTAGTTCCGAATTTCCTTCTTTCATCAAAAAGGTTTCCCTGAAGCCGGAAAATACTGTTGGTTTTTTACCTTTATTCATTTAATGCAACCAGATTATTTTTTTAGTTAAATCTACGTGGTAATAAACCCAGCATTATTTTCTTTAAGGCATATGCTCAAATGTGTCTGCAGGATTTACTAAATAAGTAATCCTTTTCCATTAAAATAACAATAATGCTTTATACATTAAATTTTACATTTTAAAATTACATATTTTCTGTATACTTGGATATAATTTTCAATTCTCTCTTTGGTACCATAGTTTGATTTGTCTTTTTTTTTTTTTGCAAGTAGCATAATGTTTTTATAACACTCTATTTCTAGTATACCTTATCTAGTATAGTTTAATAACTGGTATAACATACCACCCTAATTATTCTTTCATAATTTTATTGTTTTTGTTAAATAGTGTTGGTTCATAAAAACTTTCATTTTTTTCTGATTATAAAATTAGGGTTTCAAATATTAATTTTAGAGGGTTGAAAATTTAGTGATATTATATGTTCTGATCCAAAAATAGAAAATAAACTATATTTTGCACCCTTCCATAAAGATAACCTTTTTTGTAAAGATTTTATATTTTTATTATTATAGTGCTTTATAGATTTTAGCGTATTTTTAATTTCCAGCTAATTAACACTAATATAGAGAAAGGCCATGCCCTCTCTGGATAAATAAATTCCTCTTTAAATGTTTGTAGCTATTTCCATAAGCTTTCTATTTTCTAGATAGGCAAAAATTTTATCAACACAAAAAAATCACTTTCTGTCTATTATAGTAATTGCATTATTTTCTCAACTTACCACATTTAGTAAAATCTCAAAACATTGATATATAATAGTAAGAACAAGTATCCTTTTCAGTACTTAATATTGATGAGATTAAGTTCTTTTTAGAATGAAATTTTAGGTTATTATCTTTGTAATACTTATTTTCTTTGTCTTATATTGTCATTTTAGTAATTCTGGATGCTGATATCTTCAGATCCAAATACACAAATTAAACACACACACACACACACACATACACTCTCAAATGAGAACAAACTAAAGTAGATGTGAAATTAGGAGCCTACCTGATAAATTTATAATTTGTTCTGTCCCAAGAAACACTTTAAAAAATTACATTCAGTACTGGTTCAAGATGGCAACCTGAATGCATAAGCTTACCCTCTTTCCTGCCTCAAATCCATTGAACCAACCTGCCATTTTACTTAGAGTAAAATCCACTGTCTTTACAGTATTTCACCAGACTCCTATGTATATCCCCTCCCCCTCCTATTGCTCCAACCGTCCTTCTCCCCATTGCAGCCACAATGGTATCATTACTCCAAAATTCCTAGTCCCATTTTCACCTCAGGGTCTATGCATGTCTTCCTTCTGCCTGAAATAATCTTCCACCTGAGATATCTCATCAGTCTTATCCCTCGATTCTTTATCTGAAGTCTTTGCTCAAATATTACCTTCTTAGGGCAACTCTCCTGACTATTGTATTTAAACTTGAAACATTCAATGCCGCCCACACCTCCCACTCCCTACCCACTTGATATTTCTCAGCACCACATATTTCCCTCTAATGTGGTATGTAATTTTCTTACTAACTTGGTTTATTATCTCTCTGGTGTATGCTAGAAAATAAACTCCAGGAGGACAGGGATTTCTTTTAAATCCTCACCCAAGGATATGTTTATGGATTTTAGAGAGTGAGGAAGGGAGAAAGGGAGGGAGGGAGAGATACATCAGGGTGAGAGAACAAGAACATGGGTCAGTGCCTATCCTACACACCTCAACCCAAGATAGAACCCACAACTCAGGTTTGTGCCCTGACAGGGGATCAGACCCTTAACCTTTTGGTGTCTGGGGACAATGCCCCATCAAACTGAGCTGCCTGGCTCAGGGCCAGGGCATGAATTTTTATTTATTTTGCTCACCACTCTATCATCTGTACCTGGTACATAATAAAAGCCTAATAAGATTATTTTAGCCTGGAGAACCTTTACACCATATTTTGGCTGGTAGAATTTTTACAGTTTTCGGTTAGAAACTTGGAATAACCTACAATCAGAGATAGCAGTTATGTAGAAGTAAGTTTTACCTTACCAGACAAGTAATATTTTTACTGTCTTAGAATAGCTGAGCTAGTTCCCTTGCTCTCACCAGCTTCCTCTCAGCTGATCTCCCTTTGTACAGCTGACTGTCATCAAGTAAAGCCAAGCCTTGAATAGGAAGAGGGACCCAATGCATTAGGAAAAAATAAAAAACTAAGAGCTGTAGAGTTTTTCATAGAGTATGAGGATGAATATGGGGACAAGATATGTGAGACCTAGAAAAATGAAATGTGCTTGAAGATTAGCATATAAACATGCAGCAAAACTAGAGTGCAGCAGAGCTAACTGGGGTCTTAGCGCAGGAGATGTCCCTAGAAGACGGTGACTGAATTAATGTCAGGGTAAGTCATTGGCTCACTGATGTTATCTACATAAATGTTAAATTTACTAGGGGTTTCTGTGTTCTGTGTTCAGATGGCCTCATATTGCAAATAAAAAAGATTGTAATTTGTAAATTTATTTAACCTGAGAAGGAAGTATTATTTCACTCCAAAAAAATCAATTATAAATAAATCTTTTGTCTCATACAATAGAATCTTGATCTGATGATATATATGACCAAAAACTTTTAAGATATATCTATATTTAATATGGTAGTATCAATAGATTGTTATTGTTTGACAATTACATTTTTTAAAACATTTTTATAATTTCTACAGCAGGTAGGGTTATGTGGCAAAACAATGGAAAAAGGTAGTGATGAAAACTGGGAAAGTTTCATTCCTAAAAATGCTATGTAATCTTATTACTTCTAAGTAGAGAAGAAATATTGTTTTAGCTTAGAATTTGCGACTGTGCATTTTGAGGCAATATCATAACTATACTACAGTACTAATACCTTATGTTTCTGTAGTGCTTTAAAGATTACAAATGCATTTATGTACATTATGACATTTAATCCTCCTGTCCAGTAAATGCAAGGTAGTCATCAGTGAAAATACAGCCAGATGGGCGAAAGCAAACATCAGCCACCCTAATAAACATGAGATTAGTGGCTACTAAATGCATGCCTAAGAAAGCTTTAATGAAAGTTGCAAAAGTCCAAAGTAAAAATAAGCAAACAGTTAGGTGTACATGACATGCATCTGTGTCTGTGTGTATAATTGCTGTCTGTACTTTTTTAACTTATTGCTTCAACAAGTATTTATTTGATACCGTTTTGCAGGCATGACATACTGAATATAATGTAGAAAAAATGGCTCATGCAACCCTCCCCTTCTGGAGATTAAAGTCTAAGTAGACAAAAAACAAGAACCAAATATTCTAATTCAAAGGTTTTTAGCCTTATCAGGGTATAATTGATATATAAAATATTGTACACATTTAATGTATGCATCTTGATTAGTTTATGTAGATGCTTAATCTGTGATACCCTCACTACAACCAAGATACTAAACATATCTATCACTTCCAAAAATGTCCTTATCTTTTCTTTGTGTAGGTGTTTATATTTTGGTAAGACCATAACCTGAGATCTATTTCTTAATGTGTTTTAAAGTGCCAAGTATCATTATTACCCATAGGTACTGCATTGTACAATAAAGCTCTAGAATATATTTATAATGCATAACTGAAACTTTATACCCAGTGAAGAAGAACTCCTTCCCTAGATCCTGGCAGCCAATATTTTATTCTCTCCTTCTATGAGTTTGACCATTTTAGATACTTAAGTGGAATTGTGCAGTGTTTGTGCTGCTGTGATTGGCTTATTTTATTTTACAATAGGTGCTCTAGGTTTATCCATGCTGTCTTGAATAACAGGGCTTCCTTTTTTTAACTGAATAATATCTCATTGCATGTGTTCTTATATACAATATTTTCTTTATTCAACTTGCAATAGACATTTGAATAGTTTCCATGTATTGATTTTTGTGAATAATGCTACACTGAACAAAGGAGTACAGATATTTCTTTAAGACCCTGATTATAATTATTTTGGATATCTACCCAGAAGTGGAATGGCTGGACAATGTGATAGTCCTATTCCTAATTTTTTGAGAAACTTCCCTACTATTTTCCATGTGGAAACACCATTCTGCATTCCTAATAACAATGCATAAGGGTTCCAATTTCTCCACGTCATCACTAATACTCCATTAGAAAAAAAAAAAAAATAGCCACCCTAACAGGTATAAGATAATATCTCATTGTAGTTTTGGTGAGCATTTCCCTGATGATTAGCAATGTTGACATCTTTTTATATACCTATTGTCCATTTGCATGTCTTCTTTAAAGAAATGTCTATTCAAGTCCTTTGCCCATTTTTTGATTAGGTTACCTAGATTTTTTGCTATTGAGCTATATGGTTTCTTTTTTTACTTTGGATATTAACCAGATAGCTCATTTGTGAATATTTTCTTTTATTGTAGAATATGTTTCAACCTGTTGATTGTTTTCTTTGCTGTGCTGAAGCAAAATTTAATAAGTGTAGTGAAGAAATTATCATTATTAATGGAAGTAAAATATTCTTTCTTACATTAAGTGATGATAATTAATGATCATTTGTTTTGCTAAAAATAAGCAAAATTAACTGTATTTCCAGTGTTCCATTGACTCTAAATTATTTTATAACCTTTATGGTGTTTGCAAACCACTATTCAAGCCTCCCCATAATGCACATATACCTTTAAAGATGTTATTACAGAGGTAGTGATGAGTTTAAAAACCAGCTTGACCCCTACAGTGAGACTTGTTCTTTTATTTTACATAAAAATAATTACATCTTCCAACATAACTCAGTCGCTACCCAAAAAATACAATGTCTTTGTGTTCTAAATTAGAATGCAGAGTATGATTAATATTTATACTATGATTAACATAGTTTGAGCATGCAGTGTGTTAAAGGTGAAATAAAGTAAGGATGAACAAAAGTATCAAAAGCGTGTAGTACCATTCACAATGACACAAACTGCCTTAATTTTTTCATGTTCCTTTAGAAAATATAAATGATAATCTTTCTTGTTGCTGGAGTCAATATTTGCCCTAATTTTTAATTCCAAAAGCTGTAATCACTGTGGCTAGCTTGTCTTTCTTTTTTTCATATTTTGAGTAATTTATTCATATTTAAAACACAAAGCAACTTTTTTTTTTCAAATATCTCACATTTATTGCACTATAATTGTTTTTATGTCATCAGCCTCATTTTACAAGATCCCTTGAAGTATTATGAGAGAGACCCATAGTTTTAAGTCAGATATTACTTATTGCTTCATCTTGTTAAAGTCATGAAAAGGGTTGCTTTGCTGACTTAAGATATAATTCACTTCTGAATTTATATAATTTAAGATAATGGGATAGTAAATGAAGTATGTAAGGCTGCTTCTGGCATTCCTGAACTGATTGGGCTAGTGCTAATGTAATGCCTCTGAAGAAAAATTTGAAGGCAAGTGATAACATGGGCGAAATAGCAAAAAACTTTCAATCTCATTCAAGTGTCATTCAGCTTGCTATTGAATAGCAGAAATGCAGTAATTAGGAAAAGAACAAATCTTAATTCAAAGGAGTCAAGATCCAGCTTAGTTGACCTTTATTCTGTTAATTGAAAGAACAGATAATTCTGAAGGTAAATTGAATAACCAACAGAAAGGTAATACAAATTAAAAGTTGCAGGTAAAAATACAAGGAAAAAAAAAAAAAAACCAAACACATCAGACTGAGGCAGTAAGACCTGTGTAGGGTAGTAAGTTTCACACCTCAGTCATGGTCAGAGAAGTAGTTTTCGCAGAAACTCATTAAGTATTAATCTATATGTGTTTTTCTAGCTAAAATTAAAGCACAGTTGCTTAGATTTACACATATGGTTATGCATTCAGTATTTGTAACTCTGAAAATGAGCACAACAATACAAATATATGTCTCCTAAAATGATGGTAAGAGTTAAGAATATCTAATTTAAATATACAGATACATACCCACCAATACATACACACCTCACACTTGCAAAAGCTGGTTAATGATTTAGAGCTTTCTAAATGAATCACAGTGCTTATCCATAGGCTGGTGGGGGAAAGGGCAATGCGTATGGAGGTTCAACAAAATAAAAGTATTCTTTTATATAATCTAGCCCTGCAGTTCCTGATGTGTTCATAAAAGACTGCTATTATCTGCAGTCCAGTCTCTTCTACCACCCCAGAACATTCTGTGAGGCTTTAAAAGCCAATCTGATCAACTTCCAATATTAAGGGAGGGTTAAATACTGGCATTTAATTCCACTTTTTTCCTGAATACCTCCAAACTGAATAAATGATTTTTCCCCGAAATCACACAAAGACGAAAGATTGAAAGAAGAAATGATAGCATGACAAATTGTAAAGTGGACAAGTGGTAGAAACAGGGCCAGGAGACTACCTAATATGCAGTATAAACCATCCCCCCAAAACTCAAAAATTTGTGATGGTAGTTACCTCTGAAAGATGAACTAAAAAAAAATCAGAAATAATTGAAATTTTGCATAAATATTAATTACCCTCAGAATCCCATCTACCTGGCAGAAAAGTTGAAATGTATTCAGAACATAAAGCAAAAGGGAGAAAGATCTCTGGGTTGAAGGGCCCAAGGCCAATTGAGAGGCAAAGCACTAAGTTAAGTAGGGAGAAAAGGAAATGTTTATATACCAAATGTTGACAGCCCCAGTCCTTTTCCCCACTTGGGATCCTAAAAGCAAAGTAGACAGATTTTTCTCTCCAGATGGAAGGGTGAAACCACCTCCTTCCCTGAGACTTGCAATGAGCTTAGCTTTAGGGACAGTCCAACAAACAGCCCAATCAAGATTCCCTGATCAAAATCCATTAAAAACAGGCCCCAGCCATTGTCACAGAGTCTCCGTATTTTGCTGGTTTGTTTTTAATGCTCCACCACTAAATATAAAGAGACCACTGTACATACTTAGACATCTAAAAAAGAATTCCAACATGGAAGACAGATCACAAAACCAGTAAGGTTAGTTGGAGGAAACAGAGACTCTTCAAAAATATGAAAAGTTCAAATAAGTAATAATATTCCCAAAGACATAATAAGATATTACATCCTTGAAAACAGAGGTAAGCACTGCACAAAGAAATAGAATAAGGAAAAGACTTAGAAATGTCCTGCCTAGTGCAGCTCAATGGATAGACACAGGCCTGAGAACCCAAAGGTTGCTGATTCAATTCCCCAGTCAGGGCACATAACCAGGTTGCAAACCAGATCCATAGATGGAGGCAGGTGAAAGGCAACCATACATTGATGTCTCGCTCCCTTTCCTCCTCCCTCCCTGCCTTTCTGTCTGAAAATAATAAATAAAATCTTAAAAAAGAAAAGGAAAAAGGAAAGAAAAGACTTAGAAATGAAAAGCATCTGTAATAATAAAAATACAAGTTTCTGGAAGTGTATGAAGACACACATTGATGAAAAATATAAAAATCTAAAACAAAAGGTCAAAGGAATAGTATGTAGGAGAAAAATATAAGATGACCAGAGAGCTAATTCAAAATGCCCAAACTTTTAAATAAGAAAAGGTTGAAAAAGAGTACAGAAAATAGAGGAAATGAATTATTTAAATCATATTTTAAGGAAATTTCCCAGAACTGAAGAACATGAATTTCAGGATTAAAATGGTCCTCTGAATACCTCATGGATGGAAATACCCATCCCCTGAATAACCACTAGATTGAAGCCTATTTTTTCCAAATTTTAGATAATGAGAAATATATAAGGTATAGCAAGTTTCCAGAGAGAGAAGTTGAGAAGAATGAGAAGAGAAGAAAAGGAAAAAAGAGAAGAGGAGAGAAGAGATGAGATTAAAAGGATTAGGGATGAGAAGAGTCAATATTGTTAAGATGGCAATTCTATACCAGTCCTATCTGCTACTTTTTTTTTTTTTTAATTTTTATTTATTTATTAGTTTTAGAGAGGGGGTAGGGAGAGAGGCAGAGAGGGAGAGAGACATCAACGTATGGTTGCCTTTCACCTGCCTCCAGCCATAGATCTGGCTAGAGACCTGGCTTGCAACCTGGTTATGTACCCTGGCTGAGGAATCGAACCAGCGATCTTTTAGGTTTGCAGGCCGGCGCTTTATCCTCTGTGCCACCAGCCAGGGCTTTACTTTCTTTTTTTATTATTATTATTTTCTTGTTGTTATATTGCAATTGTTTCATTTTCCCCCCATTGCTGACCCCTACCACATCCACCCCACCCTGTCTCCCATAGTCAATACCCCCACATTATCCATGTCCATGGATCATCCACATTAGCTCCCTGAGTAAACTCTTCCCCTCCTTTCCTGCTTTCTTTCCCTCCCCCAACCCCTCCAGTCGCCATCATTCTGTTCCTTGTTTCCATGTCTCTGATTCCATTTTGCTCACCTATTTGTTTTATTCGTTAGTTTCCTCTGTTGGGTGAGATCATATAGTGTTTGTCTTTCGCTTATTTCACTAGGGATAATACTCTCCACTTTCATCCATGTTGTTGCAAAAGATAGGAGTTCTTTCTTTCTGCTGCATAGTATTCCATAATGTAAATGTACCAAAGTTTTTTTGATCCAATCATCCACTGATGGGCACCTAGGCTGTTTCCAGCACTTGGCCATTGTAAATAGCACTGCTATGAACATCGGGGTGCAGAGGTTATTCTGAATTGGTGTTTCAGGGTTCATTGGGTATAATCCTAGCAGTGGAATCACTGGGTCAAAGGGCAGTTTCATTTTTCTTTTTTGAGGAAATTCTAAACTGTTTTCCATAGTGGCTGTAGCAGCCTGCATTCCCACCAACAGTGCACCAGGGTTCCCTTTTCTCTACATCCTTGCCAGCTTGCTTTATACTTTCCACATTCTCATCATGTACCAGCTAAAGCTATATTTATTTCAGTTTTTAAACTATACCAAGCTTTTCTCTGCCTCAGAGTGCTTGTACATGCTTTTCTTTCAATAAGAATGCTCTTAGAGGTTTAGTTCGGCTAATTCCTATTCATCCATCAAATATCATTGTAGATGTCACTTCCTCAAGGAGCTCTTCCCTTATTATCTAAAATAACTTTATTCCTATTGCATTGTTCTATATTTTTAAATTACCACATTTATATGATTTGGGATTATTACCTATAAAATATCAATTCTATTCCTAAAATCATAAACTCTACTATGCCTAGCACAGTGGCTAGAACATGGTAGATCACCTATCAAATTATGAGTTATCCTATGTTGAAATTACCTGTTTTTGTAATTATTCCAATGAAGACATTGATCCCATGTGGCAAAAATTGTATCTGTTTTACCATTGTATTCTCAGCACCTGGCATTTAGCAGTTGCCTACAAAATATATTATGAAAGTCACTTAAATATTTTCTTCAAACAGAAGTCTGAGTGAGGAAATATCAAAAGTATACTTGAATAACAACCTTCACTGAAATGATTTCCCATGAAAGAGGCATCAAAAGGGAAAGATTCTTTGTAAAGCAATGGGCATAAGCTGATTCATAATGAAATTTGTGTAGCAAATAAGGGGAATCTATTATTTGCTGATTCATTCATTACAAAGCATTTATTATAGACCTACCATGTGTCAGGTTCAAGAGGGACAGATGAGTCCATGAAGAGGAAGAGGTGAAATATGTGGGTAAACAGTGGTCATCTCATGTAGACCACGCCTGTCTACTGGTTTCAGAATCCTATGTAAAGTTTCCTCATGCCCTGGAATTTTCTCACCAGTCATCAGGGAGCATTGCTGCTCTTTTTTTTTTTTTTAATTATTTGTTGTATTGCAATTGTCCCTTTTCCCCGCAAGGCTCATCTCTGCCCTGCAACCCTACCCCATCCCACACAGCCAATCCCCACCTTGTTGTCTCTGCCCATGAGTCATTTGTACTAGTTCCTTAACTAAAATCAACTAAAATCTTCCCCTTCTTTCCCCCTTTATTGCTGTCCCTGTCCCTTCTGGTCACTGTCAGTCTGTTCCTCATTTCCATGCCTCTGGTTCTGTTTTGCTCATTTGTTTGTTTTGCTCATTAGTTTCCTGTATTAGGTGAGATTGCTGCTCATCCTTGCTTCTATCACTGTTTTCACTTTGCTCCTCTACAAAATACCTACCTACTTATTTTTCAAGGGCCTTTTTAAGTCCAAATTCCCTGTGGCTAGAGAAGAACCTGCAAACATAGACTAGGTTCAGAATTTGAAGGGATTTTTTTTTTCAAGCTAAACTTTATCCCGAGACAGTGGCCTCATGGAATATTCTAGGCGGGGAAGTATGGAAGCAGGTTTGGTATCCTTATTAAGGATCACTGCAGGAGTAAAATTGAAGTGGATCAGGAGAACCAGCCTAGAGCCAATGAAGATCAGCTGGGACATTGTGACAATAATGCAGAAGATGCTAAGTGTCTGGAAAAAAGTGGTAACGGAGAAAACAGAAACTAAAGATCCTGATTTATGCACTACAGAGGAAGATGGCTGTGAAAACCAAGCCTCCCCTTTTGGGGGTGCTCCTGGAAGGAAGGGCTCTCTACCCAGGAAGATGACATTTTAGTCCAATGCTTCTTTTCAGCCTCCCTTATTATTCACTTTCTTTTTGGCTCATTGGGAAATTTGTCAAAGATGCAGACAATCGAAAGTTTTACAATCATCCTTTTAGTAGGAAACAGGAAGCCAGTGAATTTAAGTTCAAACTGTTTTTACATCTCTGTTTTTGATGACTTATTCTCAGAAACTTAGCTCTTTTCAAATGGATTCTCAGGACAGATGTTTAATTATCTTGTTATTTATGGCCATTTTCACACTGATGCACAGACCTTTCCGGAATTCAGCTGAGGCCATTGCACCATTACCTTTGCTGACAAACTTCCTGACTCCAGTGATCCGTATCAGCAAGGAGCAGCCCCCATTTGTATGTTTTTCTAAAATGAGACCCTGCAAGTCTGAATAAAGAGAATTTTGCCTTTCCTTTCTGAGGCTAAATTGTCTATTGCCTTAAGGAAAAGGACTTTTGAAAGAACCACTTTGGTGTTTCTGTCAGATTATATACATTTTAGGGAGTGCATTTTCTCAGAGTTCATTCTATTTCCATATCTTCATGAACCATATATTTAAGAATCCATGCAACCAAAGGATATACCTGGAAATATGTCATGCTGTTTCAGAAAGAAAGGGGAATGGTGAGGGGAGACAGTGTATTGGGGATAACATCTGGTGTGGGGCAGACATTAACTTAATATTGTGGACATGTCATAGCAAACTAGCAAAATAAAAATTATCTGATACATTTCTATGGACAAACAAACTAATACTCAAAGAACTCAGGCTACTTGCATAGTTAATAACTGTCATAACCAGGTTCAAATAATAGTTTTTCAGACTCCAAAATTATTTTTCTAATATATAACTACAGATGAGTCAATACCAATGAATGCTTCAGTTTCAAAAGGTATGTGGCTGGGGAAAGAAGGATAGGAATAGTAGGAACATTTAGTTTGTTGGTTTTATGTATATTGGCTTACTTAGTTGAGGACTCCTAAAATATAAATTATGTTATCTACAGGAGTCACATGGATTTATTTAAAATAATTAAAGCTAAAGTAGTCTTTTCTTATTTTTAATAGGAATAAGGGGCAAATCATTGACATTAACAACATGTATTTACTCACTTTTTAAAAAATTACAGTTTAGAAACTGAATTTATTAAGATATCTAATTAAAATGTGCAGATGTTCTATAAGATAATATAAAATGGGAATGAAGATAAGTAAATAGCTAAATGTTAATTTAGATAAATTTGTTACTTAAAAAGTGTTAATATTATCAACTTAAAAGGTGTCATCAGTGATATAACTACTGTACATTATAATGTAAAGGTATATAGTCATTTGATCTTTGAAAGGTATTTTTATATTTTTGTACATAATCTTTGTTTCAGCGGAAGAAGCTATGACTCACAGTGTTACAAGATTTGCCCAAGGTCAGAAGCTCAAAAATGATGGCATCAAGCCTTAAAGTTATTTTGATTCCAAGATCTATGTTCTCTCCACTCTATTCAGACTGTCTTTCTTTCCATAGAAGCATTGGTATTAGCGATTTGTATGAGGTTGTGGAAGTGTTGCTTATCAAATTTGTCCTTCACACAGAGCTGGAAGTTACAACTAATGTGAGTCATGATATAGTAACAATCAGAAGGAGAAACCTGACAGAAAAGTTGAATTTAAACTAGAAAGTTGAAATTTAGTAAAGATAAATATAAACTGGCAATTAAGTTTAATTGATAGAGTCAGTGATCTTGGAGGTCCTATAGAAGTATAAGAATTTTTAAAGTACAGGACATAATAATTAATGCTTCCTTTTTATTTCCTTTCCTATTTAATAGAATTGAAACCTGCACTTACCTTTGATTATCCGCTGCATGGTTATATTGAATAATTATATGAGACCATGATGTAGATACATATAATATCACTATTAGTCAGCTTTGTTCTGCAAATAAACTCATTGGTTACAGCTATTTTGAGGACAGAAATTTGAGAACTTGAGGTAGAATGAGGGTAAATAATACCTACTGTGTGCAAACTAAGAAAGGTAGAATAAATTAAGGTTGAATAATACCTACTGTATACAAACTAAATGAATATATAATTCTGTTACAATTTATAAAATAGTAATTCCTATGTAATAAATGCTTAACAGAAATGAGAAAATTATATATCTATCTAAGTAGTCATATATATTTATAAATCTAATCTTGCTACTAGAAAAGGTATGACTTAACTTATATTTGAAAGATGCATTTATCATTTATGAACATATTTTCAAAATATAGCTTGGTCCTATATTTCAGAACAGAAGAGAAACATTTATAGAATATCAAAAGCTGATTTATTTTTCTGACATAATCATGAATACAACCTATTGCTAAATAATGTCAGAAATAATGGTGGCAGGTAAACTAAATGTGCTACTTCAATTTATCCTTGTAGGATTCATATTGTCTTACCATCAAAATGAGATTGTCACAGATTCTTAGATTATTAGTTCATTTTCATTTTTTCTTTTTTTAAAGTGAAGTGGCTTTATCATTTTGTATGTTTATGTTTCATAAGTTATCTTACTCTTCAGAGCAAAAAGGAACTGAGGTTGCGATCAGTTCAAATAATGGAAATGCCAGTGAGCAAATTGCTTCTTATTTAATAAACTTTCTGTGAGTACTTGCTACTTCTAAATTGCCATAAAAGACGAGAATATAGATGAAAAAGAAAAACAGATTTAAGAAAGTATTGTAGAATAAAATTGGTATCAGTTCTTAGTTCTGTGGATTATAAAATGAGATCTCAGGCAATTTTTAAATTTGTCTTTACCTCATTTTTCTCATATATAAAGATGACTATCAATTAACCTCACATTTTTGTAGCAAATGGAAACAATGAACAAAAAGAATTTAACAGAACACATGACATCAAGTAAGCACTTGATGGCTTCTTAAATAATTTAATATCATTATCCCTCCTTCAAGGAACTTACAATTTGTTTTCTTACACATTTAGAGTAATTTTTGCTTTTATTGATTGGCTGATTGGTGGATGATAAAAATATCCTTCATTACTTGATGTTATTTTTAAAACCATTAGAAAAATTAGAAATCAATGTAAAAATTTAAGGTAAAAGATTAGCACTTTTTGAGTTGACATCATATGATTATACCAAACTGGAATCTAATAATTCAGGTCTTAGGAATTGTTTTAAGCACAGCTGAAAATTGGGTAGATCACAGATTTAAGGCCACCAAACAATCTTAAAGAAAGCACATGGTTAAAAAAGACAGATTAAATTGCTTAATATTTTCTTTTTTTTAATTTAATTTTGTTGTTTTATTACACTCATCCCCTTTTTCCTTCCCTCTGTCCTCTTCTCCATCCGCCTGCTTAATATTTTCTAATATTAAATTTTCTTAAATCAAAATGTCATTTTATACTTTGCTTATATTTCAGTGGAAGAACTTAGCAAAGTAACTCCAAATTATTTGTGAAAAATTCTCATCTGTGTTCCTATTCCAAAATCCCAATCCAATTTGAATACATTTTAGGACTGGTCAAATATGTGAGCCACAACTGCAGTGTTACAAGCCAAATTTTGTCTTCTAAATAGATTGGTAATTTGGTAGTTTAGTTGTAATTAATAGGAGTTTATGTTTGTGTGTGTATGTTTCCTGGTACTATTTTGTTAGCAGTACCCCAATGAGCCTATCTGTCACACCCAAAAGTTTCCACTCCATATGCCCTTAATTCTTTTCTTGTTTCATTGACTACAACTTCTGCTGTAATGTTTAATAGGTGTGTTGACAGCCTGAAATAATTTCTTTCTTATTGAAGTTGGGGAAAAGTATTTAGTTTTTAACCACTAAATATGATATTAGTTTTAACTTTCTTGCTAATGACCTTTATCAGGTAAGTAAGGTCCCCTCTATTCCTAGTTTACTGAGAACATTTATCAGGAAAGCATGCTGGATTTTTGTCAAAATACCTTTATTGAGCCTATTTAAATAACCATATTATTTTTATTTTTTAATGGGCTGGTATTTAATAATAAGTTGATTTTTGGATCTTAAGCCAAGCTCAGATTATTGTAATAACCCTAGCAGTGAAGTAATTAACTATTTTTATTTGTTTGTTTGTTTGGTTGAAAAGTTTTAAATTACAATTTTATATTAAAAATAACTATAATAGAGTTTACTTCTTTCTGAATGAGTTGTGAAGAAATTTTTATTTCATCTTTGTTGTCAAAAGTATTACAATAATTTTTTATGTTCCTCTTGGTTATTTTAATTCTTTTTATTTTTTCCATTGAATTGTATACTTTAAATTTTTTTAATTGTATTTTTTCTTTACCACTTACAGCACTTACATCCCTCACTTCCCAGCAATCACCAGGCTGTTGTCCATGTACTTGAGTCTCTTTTCCTTTTTGCTCACTTCCTCTACCCACTAATGTCCCCTACCCAACTAGCTATCATCCTGCTCTCTATCTATGACTCTATCCCCATTTTTGTTATTAGTTCAGTTTGTTCATTAGATTCCACATGAGTGAAATCATGCTATTTGTCTTTCTCTGACATGCTTGTTTCACTTAGCATAATGTTCTCCAGGTCCATCCATGCTGTTGCAAAGGGTAAATTTTTCTTCTTTTTTATGGTTGAATAGTATTCCACTGTGTAATGTCCTATAGTTGTTTTATCCACTCATCTATTAGATGGACACTTGGGCTGCTTCCATATCTTGGCTATTGTAGATAACACTGCAAAGAATATAGGGGTGCTTATGTTCCTTCAAATTAGTGTTTTGGCTTTCTTCGGATTTATTCCCACAAGTGGGATCACTAGGTCAAAAGGCAGATCTAGTTTTAGTTTTTTGATGTATCTCTATACCTTTTTCTGTTTTCCACAGTGGCTGCACCAGTCTGCATTCCCACCAACAGTGCAGAAGGGTTCCCCTTTCTCCATATCCTCACCAGCACTTATTTGTTGATTTATTGATGATAGCTATTCTGACAGGTGTGAGGTGGTATCTCATTGTGACTTTAATTTGCATTTCTCTGATGATTACTGACTTTCAACATCATTTCATACATCTATTGGCCATCTCTATGTCCTCCTTGGAGAAGTATCTATAAAGTCTTTTGCCCATTTTTAAAATTTGATCACTTATTTTTTTGGTGTTGAGTTTTGTAAATTCTTTATAAATTTTGGATATTAACCCCCTGTCATCTATGTTACCAAGTAGGTTCTTCCATTCAATGGGTTGTCTTTTGTTGTTGTTGTTGATGGTCATTTTTCCTGTACATTGATTATTTTAATATCTATGGAAATTTATAATAATCTCATATCTCTTATAACTCATATTATTAATTTGAATCTTTTCTCTGCTTTTCTTAATAAGGGTAGAGATTTATCAATTTTATTGATCTCTAATAAGCATTTTTTATTTCATTGGTTTATTCAGATATTTTATGTGTGCTTTTATAGATTTCTGGTTTAATCTGTATTACTCACTTTCTGCTTCATTTTATTTTTTATTTTATTTTTATAAGGTGGGAGTGAAGGCTTTGATTTGTGGCCATTCCTCTTTTCTAACTACTACAGGTATATAGTGCCCTAAAATTCCCCTTAATTAATTCTCTCTTGATATCCCACAGATGTTGCATTGTTGTTTTCATTTTTAATTACTTCAAAATACTAAATATTTCTGTCTTGATTTCTATTGTGACATATTATTATAAGTAAATGAGGGGTTTTCCACATACCTTTCTGGTATTAATTTCTAATTTAATTCTAATGTGGTCTAAAGTATACTTTGCAGGACATAAGTTATTTTAATTTATTGAATTTTATTTTATGGTCTAGAGTGTGGTATTCTTGGTAAATGCTCAATGTGTACCTGAATGAATATTCTGCTGTTTTGTGGAATGCTCAAAAATATCAACCAGTTCAAATCAATTGACTGTTTATCTTCTCTGTCATTATTTTATAGTTAATTTGTTTTATAAATTCCTGAGAGCAGAACCTTGAATTTTTGGCAATGACTATGATTTTATTTATGTACCTTTTCAGTTAAATCATTTTTTACTTGAGGTATTTTGAAGACCTGTTAGATGCTTAGATATTTATTAGACTTGATAATTGAAACATTGTGTGTGTGTGTGTGTATTTAACCTCTTATATTATTGTTTGTTTGGACATAACATGCAATAAAATAGCATTGGAGTGTCCCTAAGAAAACTGCAAACAGTTTCTTTTCTTTTCTTTTTTTTTTATTATATTTTTTTTCATTACCATTTATCCCCCTGAAGCTCCCTTCCCCTGCTATCACCACACTGTGATCCATAAATCCTTTTACCTTTTTGCTCAACTGCACTAACCCCTAACCGCCCTGCCCCAGAGCTGTCAGCCTGCTCTCTGTGAGTCGATCTCTATTTTGCCAGTTAGTTCAGTTTTTTTTATTAGATTCTATATACAAGTGAGATCATATGACATTTGTCTTTCTCTAACTAGTTTATTTCACTGGGCATAATGTTCTCCAGGTCCATTCATGCTGTCCAAAAGGGTAAAATTTTCCTCCTTTTTTACAGCCAAGTAGTATTCCATTGTGTAAATGTCACATAGTTGTTTTATCCACTCATCTATTGGTAGACAGTTGGGCTTCTTCCAGATCTTTGCAATTGTAAATAATGCTTCAATGAACGTAGCAGTGCTTATGTTCTTTAAAATTAGTGTTTCAGATTTCTTTGGATAAGTTCCCAGAAATGAACTTGCTGGTCATAAGACAGTTTTATTTCTTTATTTTTGAGGTATTTCCCTACTGCCTTCCATAGACTGGATTCCCACCAACCATGCAAAAGTCTTCCCCTCTCTCCACATACAATCCCAGACTTGTTGTGTTTTTATTTATTTTTGATAGCTATTCTGACAGGCATGAGGTGATATCACATTGTGGTTTTAATTTGTATTTCTCTAATGTTTTGTGACATTGAGCATCCTTATATCTCTATTGGCCATTTGTATGTCTTCTTTGGAGAAGTGTCTATTCAGGTTTTTTGGCCATTTTTAAATTGGATTGTATGTCTTTTGATGTCTGGTTTTATAAGTTTTGTATACATTTTGGATATTAAATCCTTCTCAGATATATTGGCAAATATGTTTTCCCATGTAGTGAGTTGTCTTTTTATTTTGTTTATAGTTTCCTTGGATCTCTGGGAGCTCTGAGACTTTAGTTTACCCTCTCCTTGGACCCAGTGTTGGTAAAGCCAGGCTTTGTGCACAGATTTGTTCTCTCTGCACATGCGTAAGCCCAGGAGAGGGAAGCACAAGCTGTGGATTGGTGATAGCTCCAAACAGGTTGCCCAGGGTTAGTACTGGCAACATGTGACTTAGGCCTGCATAGGAGTCCATGCAGATCTACCTAATACATAGGAACAAACACAAAGAAACAGCCATAATGGGAAGACAAAGAAAGAGGCCCCATATAAATGAACGATAGAATTCTCCAGGAGTAGGACTAAATGAAATTGAGGTAAGAAATGAACAGATATAGAGTTTAGAGTAATGATTATAATGACATTGACAGCATGAAAAATACATAGGTAGATGAGGCAGAAGATCAAATCAGTGATTTGAGAGAAAAGGTACCATAATTTTTTGATCCATTCAAAAAGTGATGGACACTTAGGTTGTTTCCAGGACTTGGCTATTGTAAATACCATATGATCTCACCTAATACAGGAACCTAATGAACAAAAAACAAATAAGCAAAATAGAACCAGAGGTATGGAAATAAGGAACAGATTGACAGTGACCAGAGGGGAGTAGGAAGGGGGAGGAAGAGGGAAAGAAGGGGAATGATTTGGTCAAGGAACTAGTATAAATGACCCATTGATGTGGACAACTTGTGGGACTTGACTGTTGGGGAGGGAATAGGTATATAGGGCAGGGGAGATCAATGGGGAAAAATGAGACAACTGTAATCAAGCAATAATAAATTAATTTTCAAAAAGATATATGGGAGCCGAATGAATAAGAAAACATGACCCATATATATGCTGTCTCCAAGTGACCCACATTAGAATAAAAGATACACACAGACTAAAAGTAAAGGATGGGAAAAGATATTTCATGCAAATGTAAAGTAAGAAAAGGTGGGGTAGCAATACATATAACCAGCAAAATAGACTTTAAAACCAAGGCTGTATTAAGAGACAAAGATGGATACTACATAATGATTAAGAGAACAATCCAACAAGAGGATACAATCCCTATAAATAGTTACGCATCCAATTTAGGACCATATATATATATATATATATATATATATATATATAAAGGAAATCTTGATGGACACAATGGGAAAGATTAAAAAAATACAGTCTGAGTAGGGAATTTTAACACTTGTTTAATTTCAATAAATACATTTTCCAGATAGGTAATCAACAAGAAGACAATGACATAAATGACACACTAGATCAAAGGTATTTAATTGATATGTTCAGAGCATTTTATTCCAAAGCAGCAGAATATACATTCTTCTCAAGTGCACATGGAATATTTTCTAGGATAGACTACATGTTATTACATAAAACAAGAATTAATCCATTTAAGGAGATTGAAATTATATCAAGTATCTTTCTGACAAAAATGCTATGAAACTAGATATTGTTCACAAGAAGAAAACTGGAACACACACAGAGATATGGAAGCTAAACAACATATTATTAAATAAAGAGGAAATAAAAAGATATATTGAAACAAATAAAAATGAGAACATAACCAAAACTATAGGACATAGGGAAAGCAGCCCTAAGAGGGAAATTCATAGTATTACAAGAAAACACTCTACTAAACAATCTAGCTTTACACTAAAAAGAACAACAAACAAAGCCAAAAGTGAGGAAAAAAAGGAAATAATAAAGATCTGAGCAGAACTAAATGAAACAGTCTAGAAAAATACAAAAGTACAAAAGATCAATGAATCCAAGGGCTGATTCTTCAAATATATAAACAACATTAACAAATATTTAACCAGATTTATCAAGAAAAAGAGGTCCCAAATAAATGAAGTCAATAATGGAAGAGAAGTAACAATTGACACCAAAAATATGAAGGATTTTAAGAAAATATTATGAACAACTATATGCCAACAAATTGAACAACCTGGATGGAATGGATAAATTCCTAGAAACATACAATCTTCCAAAAATAAATTAGAAAGATTCAGAGAATATAAATAGACAGATTACACAGAGTAAAATTGAAGCAGTAATCAAGAAACTCCGAACAAACAAAAGCCCTCTTCTAGATAGCTTCACAGAGAATTTTACCAAACATTCTGAGAGGAATAAACATCTCTCCTTCTTACTATTTTATAAAATTCAAGAGGGAGGAAGGCTCTGAAACACATTTTCAAGGCTAGCATTATCCTAACTCCAAAACCAATAAAGACACTAGAAAGAAAGAAAGCTATAGACCAATATCTCTGATGAATACAAATGCTAAAATCCTCAACAAAATATTAGCAAACCAAATGCAGCAATACATAAAAAAGATCACATACCATGATCAAATGGGATTTGTTCTGGGAATGCAAGGTTGGTACAACTTTTCCAAATCAGTAAATGTGATTCCTGACATTCATACATAGAATAAGGGATAAAAACCACATGATCATATCAATAGATGCAGAAAAATTATTTGATAAATTTCAGCAGCCATTTATTACTTCTATTCCAGCAAAGTGGGAATAGAAGAAACATACCTAAACATAATAAAGGCCATATATAACAAACCCATTGCTACCACTACACTCAATGGGCAAAAACTACAGGTGTTCCCATTAAGATCAGAAACAAGAGAGGGATGCCCACTTTCACCTCTCTTGTTCGACATGGTACTGGAAGTCCTAGCCACAGCAGTAAGACAAGAAGAAATAAAAGCCACCCAAATTGGAAAAGAAGTAGTAAAACTGCCTTTATTTGCAGATGGCATGATAATACATAGAGAACCATAACAATTTCCACCAAGAAACTGTTATAACTGATAAATGATTTCAGCAAAGTATTGGGATACAAAATTAATATCCAGAAATTAGTTGCACTTTTATATGCCAACAAAAAACTAACCAAAAGGGAAATTAAGAAAATAATCCCATTCACAATTGCCTCAAAAAGAATAAAATACCTAGGAATAAATCTAACCACGTATATAAAAGACATGTACTCCAGAAAATTATAAGACACTGAAGAAAGAAATGGAATAAGATACAAATAAGTGGAAGGAAGCATATACTATATTCTTGGATAAGAAATATTAACATTATTAAAATGTCCATGCTACCCAAAGCAATCTATAGATTCAATATAATCCCTATCAAGATACCAATCACATGCCTAAACCAAATTAATATGGAATCACAAAAGGCCCCAAAATTCAATAGCAATCTTGAGAAAGAAGAACAAAGTTTGAGGAATCATGCTACCCAATATCAACCTGTACTATAAAGCCATAGTAGTCAAAACAGTGTGATACTGCATAAAAACAGAAAATGAGATTAATGGAACAGAATAGAGAGCCCAGAAGTAAATCCATACCTTTATAGTTAATTAATATTTGACAGAGGAAACAAGCACATACAAGGGCTAAAGATAGTTTACTCAATGAATGGTATTGGATAAATTTGACAGATATGTGCAGAAAAATTACACAAGACCACCTTCTTTCACCATACATAAAAATAAATTCAAAGTGGTTTAAATACTTAATTGTTAGACCCCAAACCACAAAATTCCTAGAAGAAAACATAAGCACTAAAATCTTGGATGTTGCTCATAGCAATATTTTTTTTCTGCTATATCTCCTTACATAATTAAACCAAAAGAAAAAATAAACAAATTGTACTACATCAAACTAAAAAGTTTTTGCATAGCAAAGAATTGACACCTTGATCCATGGTAATATCTTTTCAATTCTGGTTCTGTTTCAAATGATAAATCTTTTTTTGTAATTATGCATTATGTGTTATCCTTTACCTACTATTATGCATGCCTGGAAACTTTTTATTGGAATCTAGATAATGCAAAATGTATCTTTGTGGTAGTTTACACACACACACACACACACACGCATGTGCACATATACATATGTATATAATCTCTTAGGCAGGGCTACAGTTGTGCTTATTCTACAGCTAAATATTCCTTTCTACAAGGGCAGTAGTGCATTATGAGTTTCTCTATTTTGAAAAAATGAGTGTGAATTATGAGTTTATTTTGATTTATAGGAATAGATTTCTTTCAGGTCCTGTATGTTCACTGGGTGCCATGTAATCTAATACATTTGAATGGTACATACATAACCTCTAGCAGTTAGCTCAAATGTGTGTACTATTCAGTACCCTAAATACTTGAACTAGGCCCTGGGGTCCTTGAAGTAGATATCTTGGGGTCCCTTCTGCAGTCTTGTTTTATAAACTCTAGCAGCAGTTTTCTCCTCAGACTCCTTGTGCAATGACCTAGAAATTCCCTCAAGGTAGTTAAGTATGCTGAGGCAGGTAAAGGGACCATCTTACTTGTTTTCCACCTCCTATGCATGACTGCCCTTTATTTTTTGATATATGGTTTCTTGAAAATGTTTTAAATATATTTTGTCCATTTTTATTTTTGCCATTCAGGTGTAAGGGTAAATCTGATCTTGGCTACAACATCTTGGTTTAGAAGCCAAATACCAACAGCACTAATTTCTGAACCATTACCAGTAGAAAGTACTGTTACACCCTAGAAGCAACTTCAATTTGTAAAACCAAGTCTTGCTTTTCTTTATCTTTGCATTAATGATTTAAAAAGAAAGTACTATTACAAAGATACTACATAGGATAGCAAGGTAGAGTCAATTGAAATAGAATTAAGAAAGCATATATTTCTTAAATATTTTAAGCTGCTGTATTCAACATTGTACCTTTTTGATATAACATAGAATTATCTGGGTAATCCAAGCTTTTACATGAATCACATTGTATGTGGAAATGTGTATGCCTGTCTGCTTTCTTAATTTATGAAGATACTATGAATTAGTACAAAAAGTTCAGAATCTATTTTACTTTATCATGAAACAGTTGTGATATAAATCTATAACTTGTCAAATTATATTCAGAAAACTGACACTAGAGGTAAATGAGGAAACCAAATATTCTACTAATACCAGCCTTGAAATATTTCAAATATATGGTAGTCTTTTCTTTAAAATATTTTAATGAGTTGAAAAAAAGTGAAATGAAGTAGATGGTGTTAGAAAAAGTTGGACTGGAGCAGGTTGTAAAGGGGTGCCTGAAGTGTGCTGACAAAGATCTCGGCAAGCCTACAGAGAGAAGGCAGAGGGGCCTGGGGCCCTGTCCTTGGTGCTGCCTCATTAGCTATTCATGCATTTAGCAAGTATTATTTTGTACTCCCTACCCGCAAGTCACAGGGGACACAAATAAGAATAAAATGTCAGCAACTTGTTAGAAGACTGAAAGGCAGTGTTGAACACATGAGGAATGCAAACTTAATAAAAATCACCAATTTCTTGGGTAAAAAAAAAAATCAGTTTTGTAAGATATGGAATGCTGAAGCAGTGTACTAAAATAAGAAAAAAGATAAAATGAAATATAGTCTTACACTGAGGTTAAAGCAAAAAAATCAAATATAAATATGTGAAATTGGGGGTGAGGTTGGGGAGGTAGAACAAAAAAAATCCAGACTTTTCCATGATTTACTTGAGAAAGCATATAAAGATGAGTACAAAATGCATAGACTGAGAGATTCAGAGGCCTTGTTTTCAAGTCATTTTCTTGTTGTGAAATCATGTTCAAAACATTTAAAACACTAGTATTTCCATTTCCCCACATGTGAAACTGGGTATCTATTATTTTAAAAGTAGTATTTTAATTCCTAGGGTTTAAAGCTTACTGTGCTCAAACCCAGATTGGGGGAAAATAATGTAATTTTAATTTTTATTATTGAGAAGGTTTTGTAGTTTCTTTGCATCTCCTTCTAGAGACCTTCCAGGTAGGGAGCCAGGATTACCCAATGGGGAGAGGTTGGTCTCTCAACAAATAGCACTGGGAAAATGGGGAAAACATGTGCGGAACAGTAAAAATGGATTCCTATCTCACACAACTCACAAAAATTAACTCAACATGAATAAAAATTTATGAATAAACCCTAAAAGCATAAAAGTCCTAGGTGAAAGTGTAGGGAATAGCTCATCAATATTTTTCTTGGAAATAAATTTTGTGCATGATGCCAAAACACAAACAACAATAAAATCAATAGATGGGACTATTTCAAAGTCAAAAGCTTCTACATAGCAAAAGAAGCAATTAACAAAATGAAAAGATCCTGAGGAATGTGAGAAAATTTTTGAAAACTCTATTTCAGATACGGGTTAATACCCAAAATGTCCTTTAATGAATAAATGCATAAAAAGATGTGATACATACACTCAATAAAATATCATTCAGCCATAAGAAAGGAAAATGACCCCCATTTGCAACACAAACGGACCTTGAGCACATTGTGCTGAGATATGTCAGAGAAAGACACATACTATATTATATCACATACATGTGAAACCTAAAGTAGTTAAATCTATAAAAAATAGTATAATGATGAGTACCAAGGAATAAGATGGGAAAGATATTTTAGAGTGATGCTGTTTAAGGGTTCAAACTTGTAATGAGTTGTAAGTATGCCATAGAGATCTAATACACAGTATAGTAATGTAGATAATAATATACTAAAATTACGTAATATGATAATTATATTGACATCAACATATATATGTATTAAAGTAATATGTTGTGCACCTAAAGTTATTTAATGTTATACATCAAGTTTATTCAATAAAAAAGGATTATCAAGGTAGAAAAAAGGTGCTAGCTATATTTATATTAATGATAATAGTTTATTAGTGAAAAGAATTTGAGTCAAAAGAGCTGGTTCAGAACCATCTTTCAATTATTAGTGAAAAGAATTTGAGTCAAAAGAGCTGGTTCAGAACCATCTCTTGCAATTACTGTACAACCCTAAGCAAATACAGCCAACCTCCATATGTAGGTTCTGCACCTGCCAATTCAACCAAACACAGATCAAAAAAACATTTTTTAATATTTTGTTGTTGTCCATTGTTTGCATCCGTACTGAATATGTACTGACTTTTTGGTAATTATTTCTTAAACAATATAGCATAATAACTATTTGTATTGTATTTTCAAGGCATTAGATATTATAGTAATCTAAAATGATTCAAAGTATATGGGGAGAATGTGCGTAGGTTATATGCAAATACTAAGCCATTTTATATATGGGACTTTGGTATCCTTGGGATCCTGAAACCAACCCCCATTGTTACCAATGGCCAACTGTAATCTCCAAGTGTCAGCTGCCTTAGCTTATCAATAAGTACATTAGAAATATTCTATTCAACTAGAGCATTCTATAATTCTTAGATTCTTATTCATACATAATTAAGCAGTTCTCACCAAAATGCTTTTGGCTGTTAATATAGCACATATAATTATCTGAAGTTTGAGGGGGTTTTTTAGAATCTTATCACTGAAGTGGTTTTTCTTGCTGAGCCAACTGCAGTGAGTGTGTGTGTGTGTTTGAATATTGGGACAATTTCTCTTGGTTATTTATGAAGTTAGTATTGAAATGCAATGTTTCTGTTGGCACAAAACAGTTAATATTGTATGTAGGTTATCATTATGGTATTGCACCCTTCAGACTTATAAAACATATAACTTCTAAAGGGAAATTAACTTCACCTTCCTCTTGTTACCAGTTGAAAGCAGTAACATTAGCAATATCACCACAGTGGCCTACAGTATGCTCATTTATTGTGGGTCTTATGTAACTGACCTAATTCTCCTTCTCCACTTTGGAAAAAAAGACTTTATTCAGGGAAAGTTTCATGTACTTCGTAGCCATAATCTCTGATATATATTATAAATTTGTACCACTGGATACTGGGTTTTTTTGGCATGTTAAAGCCCTAGAAGGGAATAGGCATTGGGTTAGGAAGGGCAGATTTGATTGGAGAAGGAGGGAAATCACCATTTATTGTGTGCCTGTGGTATGCTTTATATAAAATGGCTTGTTTAATACGCAAAGCAGTACATACATGAATATTTTATATCATTGCTTCTCCGTCTCATGAAACCTGTCTTTTGTCTCAAAATTATTAAATTACAGAGAACAATCTCTTTAATTCTGAAAAATCCTTTCTATTTCACTATCAGGACAGAATAGGCTCCTTCAATCTGCTAGGGTGCACCAGGGCTGTTGTCATACAAAACCATTTTTTTCTCTGCTTTCAGAGAATCCTGTCTTTCCTTTGCCTGGAAGGACCAAGAGTCAGAATTTTTCAACAAGTACAGAATACTAGGGAATACTGTGGGTTGTATAAAAGGTCTTTTTTGCTTTAAACTATTTAAAACTGAGTTTTTATTCAGTTTATCAAACTGCTTGTTTCTTTAGATTTTTGCATTAAGCTTTTAATTCTATTCTTTCTATTCCCTTTCTATAGACTTTCATTAAGAATGTTTTTCATGAAAGACCTTAATTTATTTGTCTTCAATGTCACCATCTTAGACCATATCCCACTGGAGACATGTTTTAGTAATTGAATTACTCAAGTGTTCTAACTTCTAAGATGTCCTTCAAATCTCTCAGATAATCATAGTATCTTGAGAATGGAAATAACAATAAAGTTATATCTATATTAATGACTTTTTCTATGCAAAAGCCTAAAATATTGGAGCTAAGATCATTTTTGCCCAAACCTTATCTAATTTAACCTTTGTATCTTTCTCTAAGGTAGATCATCTTATCCCCATTTTACAAATGAATAAACTCTGTTTCTCTCAAATACTGAGATGATTTGGAACATTCTTTGAGGGCAACAAGACCATCTGCCAATTGACTTCCTCCTTGGACACGATGGGTATTAAATATGCTTAGATGCATTTTCCAGCATGCTTATCTAACACACCCTTCATTGAGCTTCACTATATTTCAATTCATAGTTTCCAAGACCCCACTCTTACATGCTTATCTTATTTTCTGCCATTTATTCTTATTTTACCTGTTTCTTCCTATAATGTTTTATAGAGCTATAGAGAACATCAGTACAGAAATGATGTTTAATAAAGACTGATCCTCATGTGTTCATTTTTGCTAATGCTGCCACAGAGAGGCTCACCCTCCTTTATTAGTCTTGACATTCCCAAATCCTACTCACTTATCAACAGTTAACCCAAGTATTTTTATTATCAAAGCTTTTCTCTACTACCCAAATCTCATAATTACGGACTTCCTGGATTCCAACAAGGCTACCACACACAGTACTCTTCTATTAACTTAAACTCTTGAATCTAAACTTCAGTTTTATCTATTTTGCTCTGAAGTCTTGTTCATATTTAGGACCTCATCCCTAAGATTGAGGGTCACCCTATCATAGATCTAACCAAAACATAGAAATTGTATTGTAAAAGCTCCTCCAATGGTTTCCAATCTGGAGCGATTTCTAGTCTTTATTTCTTGTCGGTCCAATTTCCTGAATAGGGCTGTCAGATAAAGTGCAAGACACTCAGTTAAATTTGAATATCAGCTTAAAAAAGAAAAACAGTTGTTTAATAGGAATTATGCCAAATATTATTTGGGAAATACTAATGCCAATAGAACTCATCACTTTTAAGAAATTCAAATTTAACTGGGAATCTTGCATTTTTGTTTGCTAAATCTGGCGACTGTATCCCTGAGAAATCTCCTCAACTTTTTGGTTTTTTTTTTTTTTTTTTTTTTTTTTTTGACATATTAACTTAGTGACACCTGGTCACAATCTTAATTTAGTGTTTTTTTTTATGATACAGTACCCTAGACATCTGTAATGCTACACTGTTTTCAAAGTGCATTTATTACCTTATTTATTCCACAAAGTTATCCAAGTACATGGCTCTATCGTTACCACTATTTACTTGTATTTTTTAATATCTTCATTTCAATTTTCTAGGATATAACATAGGGTTAATCATACCTACTTTGATAAATGGTTACAAAGATTAAATGGGATAAATGACATAAAACTAATTCCCTAAAGGCTAAAAGAAAACCAATAATCAAATGAAACTATATAGCCTCTACATTCCTCTGCCATCACCCTAGCTTCCTATCATGAAGCAAATAAATGAGAAAGAGAAGCTTAAAAGGAATCAGTTGGTTACAATTAAAGACTTCAATAATATCTTTCATAGAAACCAATGATGCCTGACATGAGCTTAAGAATATAAACTTACTCATCACCTTTTTCCTTCACTTGGAAAAACAAGTGGTATTCTTCATGAAGGATATTTACATTATTATAGGAAATATTTTTAAATTTATTTTTCTTGTTGTTCTATTATAGTTGTCCCAAATTTTCCCCATTGCTCTCCATTGCACCACCCACCCCCTGCTCCCATAGTCAATTCCTACTTAGTTGTCCATGTCCATGGGTCATTTATACATGATCTTGGCTAGACCCTTCTTCGTACCTTCTTCTCCCTTTTCTTCTGCTCCTGTGGTCACTGTCAGTCTATACCTTGTTTCCATGTCTCTGGTTTTGTTTTGCTTGTTTGTTAGTTTTGTTCATTAGGTTCCTCTTATAGGTGAGATCATATGATATTTGTTTTTTGCCACCTGGCTTATTTCACTTAGTATAATAACTCTCCAGTTCTATCTATGCTGTTACAAAAGGTAGGAGTTTCTTCTTTATTTCTTCTACATAGTATTGCATTGAGTAAATGTACCAAAGTTTTTTGATCCACTCATTTACTGATGGGCACTTAAGCTATCTCTAGCACTTGGCTATTGTAAATAATGCTGCTATGAACATAGGGACACCAAGGTTCTTTTGAATTGGTGTTTCAGGATTCTTAGAGTATAGTCCCAGCAGTGGAAACACTGGGTCAAAAGGCAGTTCCCTTTTTAGTTTTCTGGGGAAATTCCATACTTTTTTCCATAGTGGCTGAACCAGTTTGCATTCCCACCAACAGTTCACTAAGGTTCCCTTTTCTCCACATCCTTACCAGCACTTGATGTTTGTTGATTTGTTAACTATGGCCATTATGACAGGTGTGAAGTGATATCTCAGTGTGGTTTTAATCTGCATCTCTCTGATGACTAGTAATGTTGAGCATTCTTTCATATGTCTATGGGCCTTCTCTGTCCTCCTTGGAGAAGTGTCTGTTCAGGTCTTTTGCCCAATTTTTAATTGGATCATTTGTCTTCCTAGTGTTGAGTCATATGAGTTCTTTATATATTTTGGAGATAAAACCCTTGTCCAGTGTATCATTGGCAAGTATGTTTTCCCATGTGGTTGGTTCCCTTTTCATTTTGATGATGTTTTATTTAGATGAGCAGAAATTTTTTAGTTTGCTGTTGTGCCCTTTGTTTATTCTTTCCTTTACTTCCCTTGCCCTAGGAGATATATGTGAAAAAATATTGGTTAGTGGGATATCTACAATTTTATTGCCTATGTTTCCCTCTAGGACTTTAATGGTATCACAGCTTATGTTTAAGTCTTTTATTCACCTTCAGTTTATTCTGGTGTATGATATAAGTTGATAGTCTAGTTTCAGTTTTTTGCATGTACTTGTCCAGATCTCCCAAAACCATTGATTGAAGGAGTTATTTTTATTTCATTTTATGTTCCTGTCATCTTTGTCAAATATTTATTGACCTTAGGGAAATATTTTATAAGATTATAATAAATATATGTGATAATAATCTCAATTTGAATCAGTTGCTCTGTCTTTTCGCTCAGTGACTTGAGAATTTAAAAGTTTAAAAGAAACATTTTTAAGGAAACTTGGCTGAAACTAATCAATAGTCTCTTTAGAACAAACACACTATTCAGAGATAAAAGCAGTAGATTGTAAGTCTGTGTCCATTCTCCTCCATGGATATTCAAGAATATCAATTAGTAAAGCAGTAATGCCAATACATACCAAAGAACTGTCTCATAAATCTCTGTGGAATGTGAAAAATAAAAATATGCCCTGGTGAGCAGAATGAATTCATGCTCAGGGCTTATATTTCTAGGTACATGATTAGTATTTATGAACATGGAATGAGCAGAATTCAATTCAGAGATTTCCACCAAGCCAGCAGTTCATCTAGAAAGGCTGAAAGATTGAAAAGGGGAGCTGTTAAAATAGCCAATTTTGATTTCATTACCATTATTATTTTTCATACAGTGATATTTTAGATTCCACCATATGCTGACACCTAAGAGTGGCATTTTCCAAGGTCACCTTGTTCAAATATGTTTTGAGAAATTGGTCACTTCTTAATAAAATCTAAGGAAATATTTTCACTTTACAAAAACTGTTTTTCACAATCCCATGCCATTACCTGTAAAGACCAATGCTAATCTCTGCTTTTCTTTCCCTTTTATAGTAGATATATTTTTTTAAATAATGGACATAAACAGCATACAGTTATGTTTTCTTTGTATGCCTGCATATTCTTTCAAAAATGCACGTTTCACTCTGCATATTGAATCTAAATTCTATGACTATAAAATGTATTATAATGGTGTCTAAAAACTGCCATATTTTTTTTATCTTGTGACTTTCTGGAGTGTTTTAATACAGATTAGGAAGTAATGTCATTCCAAAATTTGTTTCCCAGTAGAAAATTCAAATATGAAATATTAAGTAACAAAGCTGTAATATACATGAGCAAATCTATTCCATGTATACACTATGTAAAATAAGTCTATATTGTAATTGCGAGTATGTATATAATATACAATGATTAAACAGTAGATATTATAGTGTTATTTGTGCACACCCATATTATAGAATAAATAACCCAAATCTAGAAATTCATAATTGAATATTTTACCAAACTATATGGTATAAAACATTTAAAGTGCTTATTTTGGGATTAAAATTTGCATTTCAGAAATGATAATACATACTGAGGAATAATGTTCTAAAGTGTTATAAAAACTGCCTGGCAAGTAAGAAACAGCTTATTAATTGGATAGTGGATATAACTAAATTTCTTAGCATATCAAATAATATAAAGAGGTCTTATTTGAAAGTTACATTGATCACTTTTAGATCACTAAAAACAATAGTTTCTATGAAGAGAATCTTCCTGCTTATTCTCTAAAAATTTTTTTGAAACACTAAATGCATTTTGCATATTAGATCTTTCTTTTCATGAAAAATCTGTTTAATAGTCTGATGGAGAATAATCATTTGTAGTTTGTAGGTTTCTCAAAAAGATAACAGACCATCTCTCACTCCTGATTTGGGAGGCCCACAAGTGAGTGTTTACCAGAGAGGTGGTTTTCTCTGGACATCAGTGGGGTCAACGGTGAACATGCATTGAGCCTCAGCAGAGCAGGATGTTTTCCATTATCATAGCAGAACAACAGTCTCATGATTACTTCCGGTGCACTATACTAAGCACCTGGGAAATGTGGAGGTTCTCCCCCTGAACCCCTTAGAGCATCAGCTCAGCCTGACTTGCTTCCCATTTGAGCAAAAGCCTCCTAAATAGTTTCTCCTTTTCCTGTTTCTTCAGATTTGAAAATAACATCCTCATTGTAGACAGGATAATCTTGCTTCAGGTGACACAGATAATAAATGGCAGAGTTGATATTTGAATTTAGAGTTGTCTGATGTGAAAAGCCTCTCTCTTTCTGCAAATATCATTCCCCCTGATGAGAAATCCAGTGATTTACCATTAATGTAAGAGGATAGAGCTCAAACTCAGGAGCACCCACATCAGAACTAGACATAATCTGCCTCCATCCTACATACCTTTTTAAAGTTTTATTCTAAAAAATGGAAATAGCTATGCACCCAATGCATGTGTTATTCCTTGACTTTCTATATGTATTCTCTCTGCTTGAAATAGCCTTCCTAATTTCCTGCTTATTCAAATACTATATTTTTAAGAGCCAGTTCTAAGTTTACTCTTCTCGTGATTCTTTCTCCAAATTCTTGTGGAATTTTCTTTGTATCTAACTTATAACATTGTATTATTTGTCTCATCCTTCCCACCTAATTGTAAATTACTTGAAAGGAGAGTCTATTTCAGACCCATCTCTGCATTTAACAGTGCCTATTTTGAATGGGATTGCAGGCACAGCCTACCTGAATAAATAAAGGCACGAGTGAATGATGCTGTTACCTATGTAATATAATCATTTGATAGCACAATTATATTATAAATAATACAATATAATAATTTTTCTTGCAGAATAGGTAGAACTCAAATTCACAATGTATTCTGTTGTGAGGTTATTTTAAAAGATCACCAGGGTAAAAGGTGCCCTGGCTGGTGTGGCTCAGTGGATTTGAGCAGTGGCCTGCAAACCAAAGTGTCACCAGTTTAATTCCCAGTCAGGGCACATGCCTGGGTTGTGGGCCAGGTTCCCACTTTGGGGAGTACAAGAGGCAACTACGTGTTGATGTTTCTCTCTTTCCCTTTCTCCTTCCCTTACCCTTTTTCTAAAAATAAATAAATAAATTATATATATATATATATATATATATATATATATATATATATATATATAATCCTAAAAGGTGTCTGCAATTTTAGGACAGTTTTTTAAAAGCTCTCTGAAATTTTTATATTGCCCATTTATTCATTTGTTCAATCAGCAATTTTTAAATTGTGACTATGTATAGAAATGATGGTTGGCCACATGATAAAGAGGTAAAAGGCAATGCCTTTGCCATTGAGAGATGTAGGGAGAAACTCATGTCAACATAACTGGTTCAACACATAGAATGCAGAAGCGGTGTAGGGAGAAATTCATGTCTACATAATTGGTGCCGAGAATGCAGAAGTGGCCTAAGGGAGGTGCATTACATGCCCATGAGTCAAATCTGAATCCTGGTGACCCTACGAATAAGAGAACCTTTAGTTTTACAGAAGTAACATTTTAATAAAGACTTTAAGGAAGAGGATTGATGTCTTGAAGTTCTCTTTTAAAATTGAGGTAATATTTGATAGTTTGGAGTAGAGAAATTAAGACATAAAGAGGTAACAGTATTAGCCATTAAGGACTCTGAAGATCAGTTCATTTATTAGGACCTTAAGACATTAAACTAATACAGGTATAAGAAGTTGGCAAAGTTGGCATATTAGCAAAATAGCTGGATATGAAGTCAATATTCAGAAATCAAAAGCATTTTTGTATACCAATAATGAAATATCAGAAGTAGAAGCTAGAAGACAAATTCTATTTACC
Organism: Noctilio leporinus; assembly: GCA_004026585.1. Taxonomy (NCBI): domain Eukaryota; kingdom Metazoa; phylum Chordata; class Mammalia; order Chiroptera; family Noctilionidae; genus Noctilio; species Noctilio leporinus. The sequence continues at coordinate 65,443 of PVIW01001418.1, read as the reverse complement.
ATAGCAACAAGAAAAATAAAGGACTCAGGAATAAACTTAGCCAAGGAGGTAAAAGACCTGTACTCAAAAAACTACAGAACATTAAAGAAAGAAATTAAGGAAGATACAAATAAATGGAAGCATATTTCATGGATGGGAAGAATTAACATCATTAAAATGTCCATACTACCCAAAGCAATCTATAGATTCAATGCATTTGCAATTAAAATATGAATGACATATTTCCCAGATCTAGAAAAAATACTTAAGAAATTATATGGAGCCAAAAATGCCCATGAATAGCCACAGCAATCTTGAGAAAGAAGAACAAGGTAGGAGGAATCACAATACTGGAGATCAAACTATACTACAAGGCTACTGTAATCAAAACAGTCTGGTACTGGCAGAAGAACAGACAAACATCACTGGAACAGAAGAGAGCCTATAAATAAACCCAGAATTCTGTGGTCAATTAATATTCAACAAAGGGGGAAGGAACAAAAAATGAAGTAAAAACAGTCTCTTCAATAAGTGGTGTTGAGAAAACTGGACAGCCACATGCAAAAAACTAAAACTAGACCACCACCTTACACCATACACCAGAATAAACTCAAGATGGATAAAGGACTTAAAACATAAGCAGTGCCACCATAAGGTCCTAGAGAAAAATATAGGCAATAAAATTTTAGGTATCCTACACAGAAATATGTTTACTGATGCTTCTCGAAGGGCAAAGGAAATAAAAGAACAAATATTTCAAATTGAAAAGTTTCTGTTTAGCCAAAGAAAGCACCAGCAAAATTAAAAGGGAACCACCTGTATGGGAAAACATACTTGCCAATGACACCTCAGACAAGGGTTTGATATCCAAAATCTATAAAAATCTAATGTGACTCAACACCAGAGAGACAGACAGCCCAATTTAAAAAATGGTCAAAGGACCTGAATAGATAACTCTCTGAAGAAGACATACAAAGGGCCCAAAGGCATCACTAGTCATCAGAGAGATGCAAATTAAAACCACAATAAGATACCATCTCATACCTGTTAGAATGGCAATCATCGGTGAATCAACAAACAAGTATTGGTGAGGATGTGGAAAAAGGGAACCCTGGTGCACTCACTGCTGGTGGCAATACAGGCTGGTGCAGCCACTATGGAAAACACTATGAAGTTTCCTTAAAAAACTACAAATGGAACTGCCTTTTGATCCAGCAATTCCACTATTAGGATTATATCTGAAGAACCCTGAAACACCAATTCAGAAGAACCTATGTACCCCTATGTTCATAGCAGCAGTATTTATAATAGCCAAGTGCTGGAAACAACATAAGCCCCATCAGTGGATAATTGGTTCAAAAAATGTTGGTACATTTACACAATGGAATACTATACAGCAGAAAGAAAGAAGGAACTCCTACCCTTTGCGACAACATGGATGGAACTGGAAAGTATTGTGCTTAGTGAAATAAGCCAGTCTGTGAAAGACAAATACCATATGATCTCACCCATTATAGGACACTAATGAACAAAACAAACAAAGCAGAACCAGATATATGAATATAATGAATAGACCTTCAGTTGGCAGAGGGGAGTGGGGAGACGGGAATGGGGAGGAGGAGGCAAAGAAGGGAAGCAGTTTGGTCAAGGAACTAGCATGGAAGAACCATGTACATGGACAACAAGTGGGATTGACTTTATGGGGGAGTGGGTGGATGGAGAAGGGGACAGAGGGGAGGAAAAAGGGGATGGATGTAATACAACAACAATAAAATTAAATTAAAAAGAAGAAGTTGGAGTATCCATTCCTTCTGTTGTATTTTGTCAGTTTTTATTCATTAGATTCCACATATAAGTGAAACCATATGGTATTTGCCTTTCTCTGAGGTGTATATTTTGCTTTGTGTAATAATCGCTAGGTCCCTCCATGGTGTTGCAACAATAAACAATGGAAAACAAAAAATGCCCTGGTTGGTGGCACAGTGGATAAGGCGCCAGCCTGCAATTCCACAGGTCACTGATTCGATTCCCAGTCAGGACACATAAATAAAATCTTAAAAAAAAAAAAAAAAAACAATACAGAAGCACAAAGAAGTTGGGGTGAGTTTCACAGGTCACCAAAAGATGTAGCCTGAGACACTATAGACAAGAGCCATGCATCAGGACAAGGGTATTGAAGGTAATAAATGGAACCAGCATTGATGAGCTTGGACTACTTAATTAGGTGTAAATCTAGCTCCATCTAAAGTGACCTGAGCAGTTCTAGTCACAGGACAGTGTCTTCCTCAGCATCAGTTGATTCCTGGGATCTAGTTAGCATTCACAGTGCAGATCAGCTGAAGAGTAATTTGCATATTACTTCCTTGGCTCCAGAACTTGATTAGCCAAAGAAAGAGACCAAAGGAATTCAAACTCATCTGTTAATAATTAAATTGACCATTAAATTTAAATTAATAGAATAATTAAAATTAATAGATTAATGTTGAAACAGCCGATACATTTCCTCCAGAAGATTTAGAATAATGCAGAGCACACCATTCTTAGTTAATAAATTGTTGAATAAATGATTGAGAATTCTGAAAGTACTAAGTTTGAAAGAAACTTATGGATCATCTTAGAAATAATAGGTTTATGCTGCCTTCCTCTCCTCAAACCTACTAAATCAGAATCTTTGTGGATGGACCTGGGTTTGTATATCTTAATGGAATTTCACAGGTGATATAAGTGTGTATTCCTGGTTAAGAACCACAATTAAAATTTATTGCTTACATCGCACAGATGAGGCAACTGAGGTCCAAAGGAATTAAGAGTACTGTTCAAGGCCATGCAACTAGCAATGGAAGAGCTGGGATTTGAATTGCTATGTTCTTTTCCAGTGCTCTTGGCTATACTTGACAACTATCTCTGAAGGGCTTGACCTCTGGAGACATGTGGAAGAATTAGCAAGCCAAAGCTAGTTGCAAAATAAAATCTTGATCAGAGATTAAAAATATCAGTGTCACTGAGGAAAAAAAGCATAGATAAGAGACTATTCCCTGCAGGTCAAATAACCCTCAACTGTAACTGTAAGAGAAATTAGAGATATGCTTTTTGAGCTTGATGAATTTCCTTATTGCATAAACATTATTGAACATTTATTATAGGCTAACTACCGAGAAGAGGAAAAAGGAGAAGACATGTAATGAGGCCTAGGTTTTACCCTCCGGGGTTTTAGGATTTTTAAAAAGTATTTTTGACTAGAAGAGGAAAGACTCATAGATCAATAATGTTCGATTTTTCTTGAAGTTTCTCTTGCATTAATAAAACTAAACAAGTGGTTAACTTGCCCTATTTTTCTTGAAACCAACACTAAAAAAATTAAGTATATTTTATATAGCAGTATTTTCTGCTTTCTGTAATTCCACAGAGAAATGCCAGCACCTGTTGTCTGACACAGGTGATAGCTTGTGAGATACAGGACCTCTAGCTCCTGATTAAGCCACCTACTATTGCTTGTAACAGTGCCGATGAAGTGACCAATACAAACAGTTACAAAAGAGATGCTAGTCAATAATTATTGAATTGATTACAATTGAGCTTTTGGTGTCAACTTCTATTTGAAATTGCTGGGGCTTTTGTTTGTTCATTTGTTTGTTATGCGAGCTGAGCTGATTTTCCTAGTATCTTCAAGCCTGGACCAAATGCAAAAGAAATGTTATTCTTGGTTATTTTTCGCTATGTCCTTATTATTAAATCTGAGCCTATGAGCTCTTATCACTTTCAGTGTAAGAGTTAAAAAAAATCAAGGACCCTGACCCCCTAAAAAAGAGAGAATCTGTGTCCCTAAAGCTTAGAAGTATTCTAAAGTGTCTCTCCACATGTCCTTTCCCAATACTTGTCCCTACCTGGCCAATCAAGGGGAGAGATTTCCTGTTTGGTAATATTCCTGGCGTCATCTGGATGGAAGCAGATAGGAAAGGGTTTAACCTAAGTTTAGGATACCAAATTCTCTGGCACTTGTCAGCGTGGCCTAAATAAGCTATTTTTCCCCTCATACAAGTTATAAAGTTAGACTGAGCATGTACGGTATATCTAGAAAATAGCAGGACCATAATTTAAATCCAGACTTAGGAATGTGTGACTCCAAAGTCAATGAGTCTTCTAATTCACTACACTTATTATCTGTGTGGGGAAAAAAAATCTAATTTTCCCTTCACTAGAGTTTTTCACCTATGCCTTACTTTCCATTCATTGTCCTCTTGATACACTTCTTTGGTGCTTAAGAAAAAACTAATGAGCCCTGAGCAGTGTGTCTCACATATTTGTAGCATCATCCCCTGCGCTGAAAGTTTGCAAGTTCCCATTCCCAGTCAGGGCACATACAGAAGGCAGCTGATTGATGTTTCTCTCTCTTTCCCTCTGCCTCTCTCATTCTCTCTCTCCTTTCTTTTCCCTACCCCCTCAGGTGAGAGTTTTTAAAAAATGGGGAATAAAGAAAAAGCTAATTAAGCTTTAGAGATCAAATCACAGATTTTAGGCTGGTTGGTATATTTAGAGCATCAAATGCTTCTAAATTTTCTTTCAATAGGATTTAAATGGATAGTTATTTACAATAAGTTTATTTTCCTCAAAGAACTACACTTGTTTGTCTGTGCAGTTACTGGTAGACGTTGGCATTCTCGAATTTACAGTGTTTCCTATGTAAAAGTAAGCCAGCAGCTGGGGCCATGTAGTAGTTTATAGCTTTATTGAGGTACAAATAGTAATCTACAATGCAGAAACATATTGCCAAGTGCCTGCATGACACTTTTCTTATCCTCACTTGCAATTATTGCAATTATTTATTCATTTTAGAAGAAAATTATGGACTTTAGAGAATTTCAAGTTTATGAGAATCCCCCAAATCTATGGATGCATCCCTATCAAATGCTAGAGGTATACTGATAGGCCTCTGAACTGAAATGGTTTGTTCTATATAGCCATTGACTTTAGATTTCTCAGTACAACACCCCTGAGACAGATGTTGTATGCTAGTATAAATAGCCCTACATGTTGTATTTTATTATAGCAGGCATTTTATTTGAATGCTATGCCCTCATCGAAAAAAAAACCAGACCATAGTTAAAAGCCCTGTCCCTGCACATATATCCCTTCCCTTCATGTAAGAATTTGCTATTAATAAAATTACTTTTATTTCCACTTATATCACATTGATCCTCATGGCCACCACTGGGAGGTGGAATATCAGACATTATTTCCTCAGATTTACAAATAAGGTGCATGGCTCAGGGCACTTCAGGTTTGGCCTAGTCTTGCATTTAGGAACTGACATAGATGGGACTTAAATCCAGAGATCTTAACTATTAGAGTCAACTCTTCCCACCATATCATGATATCCTTTGGCTAATCCATCAGTAGTGCGTCTCATCACTAGTTGTAATTGTAAAAAAAAAAAAAAAAAAAAAAATCATTCATTCACCTATGAAACATTTACTCAGTGCCTGATGTATTGAGGAAAATGTAATTGGCCCTAAGGATTTAAGAAGAATAAAATGTACTTGTCCTCAAGGAAGATATCATTTGCTATGGCAGATAAATACGTAAAAATTATGATAGCTTTTCAACTAATTTCATAGAGGTTTGAAAAAGAGTGCTGTTGCACCACAAAATATCACATAATTGCCCTCACCAGTGTGGCTCAGTTGGTGAAGTATTGTCCACCAACGACCAGAGGGTCGTGAGTTCAGTCCCCAGTCAGGGTACATGCTGGATTGTGAGTATGGTCCCAGTTAGGGCATTTGCGAAAGGCAACCAGTCCATGTTTTTCTCCCTCTCTCTCCCCTCCCTTTTCTCTAAAAATCAATACACCTCTTCTTAGGTAAGGATGAAAAATATACAAGGTTTATCCCAAAAGTATCAGCTTCCCAAACTGTTTTAATTAGGCTGACATTGGATAAATACTTATAATTTATATAACTCTGCCTGGGATTATCAGAAAAGTGTTTGATGTGACATAATCTCCTTTTGTCCAGAGAACTACATAGCTCACAGAAATAGAAGTGTTTCTGACTAAGTTGAAAATCAGGAGATTTGATTTTAAAGAACTAATTTGCAGAATGACTTTGGCAAAATGTCCCCTTTTGGGCCTCAATTTCTTCATCTGTGAAATGAAAGGACTGAGCTAAATGATAGGTAAGTTCCTTTCCAGCCCTGAGGTTTTGTTTTATTTTATTTTTCTTACTTTTCTCACAGATGTGCATAAACCCCCTGTAGGGCTCTTTTCAGAAATTGCTTCTTAGGCTTTTTTTTTTTGAGTTAGAGATTCATTCATGATGTCAGTTTTTCTTTTCACCAGGAGGCTGGTTTAATTTTCATTGTCTTTTAGCACACAATCAGTAGTTTGCCAGGAAGTCTGGGACCAAAGCCCAGCCTGCTTCAGTTGGAATTACTGGTGTGTGCTTCACTGCATTACCCAGATTTTGATTTGACCTGGCCACTTCCTAAGCTGTTTATGACGTCCTTATTTCTGTAGGCAAAGTACAAGAAAATGTAGATGAAAAGATCTTTTAACCTCTTATTATCCTATGACTGCTGCAATCATAGATAGATACAGAAGAAAGCCAGCCTTGCTCCAGAGAAAATTGAGAACAGGTGGTCATATATTTCCATATGCAAATTTAGGCTGAAATCATAGCTGTTTTCCATTAAAGTTGCTGAGTGTGATATATTAAGTTTAGAAAATGTTTGTGGTATGCACTTCTACTTCTTTGTATTATTTATTTCATTGTAATTTACCCATGTTATCTATACCCTCATTGCCCTCCAAAACACAGGGCTAATAATTTGGTGCAAATCCTTTAAAACTTTTCCATGTCTGTACATATGTATATTATATATTATACATATATAATTTTCTTGAAATATACACTCATTTAAACATTTTCAAAAATGAGATAGTACTACATATACTGCCTTATATTTCTTAATTATTCCTGATAAATTTCCATATTTAATAGTTATCTTTAAATATTCCTTTTAATATTTACAAATTATTTAGAAAAGCAATACTAAAACTTTAGGTTGAATTAAATTTTTACTATTATATATAGAAATGTAATAAACATGTCCCTATAAAACTAATATCTAAAAGTGAACTTCCAAATTAAAGGTCATGTACTTTTTAGAACTCTTAATGCATATTACCAATTTGTCCTCAAAAAAGGACATGAAAGTCCTTTTCTTTCACATCTTTTTCAACATTAGATATCAAACAATGATTTATTTTAGGAAAACAATAGCATTTTAAAAATAACATGTACTTTTCTCATTTACATTTTCTAACATGCAGAGCTATGTTAGAAAAACTACCTTCCACAGTTTTTCATATAAAATCTGTTTCACTACTATATATTATTATGCTTTTCTAAGATTAATAAATATCACTTTGACTCTAGAGCCAGGATTTTAAATACCAAATCTCTCTGAAACATCCTTATCTATAAAACAATAATTATGGGCTTAGTAATAACATTTTACAATACCATATGCTTCTCAAAAACTTTCAGATTTATTTTCTCATTTATTTTTCAATCCAATGTTGTTAAAACTGTAGGAAAAACAGACATGCAATTAAAAGAAAAAAGTCTCACTTTTTTGTTAAACAGAGAATTATGAATTCAATGACATGAGATGAAAATTGTTCTCTGCCCTGCCCAGGCAACCACCACACAATGACCAACTTTACATTCAAGATTTTGTCCTTTAAAATGAGTGGCCTTTTAAAATTTCTTTGATTTACTGTAAGTTCTCACTTGTTCATTCTACAGAACTATTTCTAATATACTGAATTTAGGACCAAGAATCCCTAGCATCAAATACAGTGCTTTGTGTAGAACAAATATTTAATAAAAGTTTATAGCAAGAGTAAGTGAAAGATTAATAATATGATATAGTATGTGCCTTCAATGGATTATTCAGATAAATGAAGATGAGTGGAGAAATTAAAATGTTAATTAATTGATGTTGTCATATTCAATATAAGATTGATAGCAGAGTTGAATGCCATCTAACACTGATTTAGGTGTGAGGAAAACATTTCGTGTCAGAAAATACTTCCATCAGAAATTGATACTTGACATGAGACTTAAAGCCTGATTAGGAATTTGTGATTTGCTAGGAGAACAGAAGAAATGGGATTTCAGTCAGGGAGAGAAAAACACAGGATTTAAAGAAAAGCATTGTAAAATTCACAGAAAGAAAAAAAAAAAGCACTGTATCACATATCACAAAGTTTATGACACATGTTTTTGTCACATGTCTGAAGTTAAATTTAAAGAGAGGCGGTGTTGTCATTAGGTAGCTCAGTTAGTTGAAGAATCATCTCATATACCAAAACGTTGTAGGTTCGATCCCCGGTCAGGGCACATACCTATGTTACAGGCCCAGCAGCGCACATATGGGAGGCAGGAGGCAACCAATCAATGTCTGTCTCTCTCTCTGTCTTTCTGTCTCTCTTTCTCTCTCTCCTTCCCTCCCTCCCTTTCTTCCTCTCTAAAATGATATACATATCCTTGAGTGAGGATCTTGTAAAAAGAGAGGTGAGGTTACAGGGGAGGGGTATGCTAGCTTCCTCCTTAATGTTCATGTTTAATAACAGTAATTCATAAAATTGTTTATTTAAGTTAATGTAGTGAATTATATTTTCAAAATCAAGAGAGAAATATGGGTGTCCTGACACCTATCTCAGTTATCATGCACAACAGATTCCTATATTGTGACAAGTAGAAGAATCCATAAAATTTTAAACCAGATTTAAAAAGCAAAAGCAAGAGACTTATTATCAGGATTGTGAAATTAGTGTTGCTAGACTTTTAAAAGTGGTACTCTGCTTTTTTATGGTTGCAAGCAAGCCTTGGAAGAATTTAATGGAAAATCCTCAGAGCTATTGTTTAGACCACAAAAGACACACTTCCTACATTTGGCACATCTCAGGCTAGCTCTTTGATTTGCATTGGTTTCAAAAGAAAAACAACTTGATAGTGAACACCATAATCTTCTCATGTTGAACACACAAGTTTTGTAGAGATGGTGCCCATGCCCACACAGTCACTAGACTTAATATGGCATTTATGGCCCTGGTGGTAGCACAGTGGATAAGGCGCTGGCCTGGTTCAATTCCCCAGTCAGGGCACATAACAAGGTTGTAAGCCAGGTCTCCAGCCAGGTCCGTAGCTGGAGGCAGGTGAAAGGCAGCCATACATTGATGTCTCTCTTCCTCTCTGCCTCTCTCCCTTCTCCTCTCTCTAAAAACAATAAAATTAAAAAACCTTCAATATGGCATTTATGAATTCAATAGCAAACATTTCTTTGTTGCCAGCTGTGTACCAAGTAATAAACCATGTTCTAAGAGTGTAATAATATTCCGATCCTGTTTCTTAACATGTGTTTATCTTCCTCCCACTTGTGGCATCAGGACAAATGACACTGGCTCCTGCTTTTCCTGCATCTTCCCTAGGGAGCAATGTTACCTTATGGCCCTTAAAGAAGGTAACTTGTGGCAAAGGAAAAACACACAACCTTAACTAAATTCTAACGGGTATTGTTATTCATTTACTCATTTCAAATTGTTTTTAGGCAATGAGGTAGGCATGTATAATGCAGGACCCATGGCAGATGTGATTGATCCCTCTTTCATGCATAATGGAAATCTGTCATGAAAATATCCTGGCACTTAATACATTATTACTACCCCAATTATTTATTAACTGACTTTTTATCATCATGAATTTCTACAGAAGTAACAATACTGAATTTGAAGCTGTTTCTGATTCTCTGATCCAATTCTCTATTATCAGAACGAAATAGCTTAAATTTACTAAATAAGGTGTTGTTTGTTGTATATGTCTTTTATACTGTGTCTTCCACAAAATTTGGAAGAAAATGTTACCCTTTATAAAAATTGATTGCACTTATTAAGCATATATTTAGTAAGCCTCCTTTGTTCCAAAAAACATGAGAACCCAACCAAGTATGGTCTTAAAAAGATAGCTGTCCTAAAACAACTTAGAGTTTGATGGTTATTTTACTTGGGTGATTCCTAAGAGATGACATATATAGTCGAAAGCCCCACTACTGGAACAATTTAAATACTGACCTTGCTTTGCTTTCATTAGCTAACTGCATGACTGATTCCTTGAACCACATTTTGTTCATGGATCTAGCCATTCCCACTACTTATTTTTAATTATACTGGAAACGCAAGCAGTCCAGAAGACTAGTAGTAATAGTGTTTATTCTGGCAGTAATAGTTCATGAGGCAATTTAATTGTATCCTTGAGATGATTTTCTGGGCCAATTTGTTGAACCCACTTTCTCTGAGTAATTCATTGTAGTCCATCCCAAATTACCAATACATTTCATTAAATAGGCATCAGTTCAGAGGACTGGCTAATTGTTATTATTTTTACCAAGAAAGTTTCTGAAATGTCTCTCTCTAGGACCCTTCTATGCAGTAGGGATGCATGTAACTATTAAATATTTTGTTTCTTAGGCTAAGGCGAACACATTGGTGGTAAGCATGTTGGTGGTACAGCAATGCAGTTCAGAAGAAGGATTGAATTCCAAGTCTCAGTTAATCCACTTACTAGAGAAATGATTTGGGGCAAGTTACATAATCTCTTTAAGACTTCATTCACTCATTTGTAAAGTGAGGAGTAATAACAGTATCTAATTAATAAAGTTGCTGTAAAGAATGAATAATATTCAGAGTAAAAATCTATCAGAGCCCTGCCCAGAATGTCTTCAATCATGTAATTCTTATTTTTATTAATATTATGACAAATAATTAGTTATTTCTAATTTCACAGATATCTTCAAGCAGTGATGCCATGAAAAGAAATTCTTTTTTTGCATATTTTTTATTTTAAAAATTATTTATTATTGCTGTATTACGACTGTTTCATTTTTCCCCCATTACCCTCCCCTGCCCACACCCTATAGTCAGTCCCCAGCTCATTGTCCATGGGTCCTTCACATTAGCTCCTCAACTGAACCTTCCCCTGCTTTCCCCCTTCTCCTCACCTTTCCCCTCTAGTCACCATTTTCTGCTCCTTTTTTATTCCTGTGTCTTTTGTTCCCTTCTCCTCATCTGTTTATTTTGTTCATTAGTCTCCTGTATTAAGTGAGAATATAGGTATTTATCTTTTGCTGCCTGGCTTATTTCACTAAAAATGATACTCTCCAGTTCCATCCATGCTATCACAAATGGTAGAAGATCCTTCTTTCTTTCTGCTGCATAGAACTCCATTGTGTAAATATACCACAGTTTTTTTTATCCATTTCATCCACTGAAGGGCATTTAGATTGTTCCCAGCACTTGGCTATCGTAAATAGAAAAGAAATTATTTAATTGCCTTTTTCTAGTGTAAAGTCCATCCTAATAGACTGTCTATGTTTATGGTCAATTTGCTTTCTTTTCCAGTTGCATTCTTAGGGCCAGGCCTTCCCCTCTGTGGTATCCCTGAGGGAATCACACCACTGATGTTTGAGCTTGAGTAGCCACTGTTATGTCATATGCAGGGCATTGTGCTGAGAATCAAATTGTATCAGACTCTGTCACCAACTGAAACAAAGGCCCTTTCAGTTCTGCTGTGCCATGATCTCACTTACCAAATTCTACAGAGGGCATCCCAGTACATCTCAACATATTCTCGTATTCCTTTAACAGAGATCTCACCATGTTTCCACACGTTCTAGCTCTAACTATTAAAATTAAAATAGTCTCACTTATTCCCATCTGAAATTTTTGTAAATTCTACTCATTGCACTTTGGTCTTTGTTATTTTATTTTTAAAATTTTTTATTTTTTATTTTTAGAGAGAGGGGGAGGAGGGAGAAAGAAAGGGAGAAAAACATCGATGTATGATTGCCTTTCACCTGCCTCCAGCTAGGGATCAGGCTGGAGACCTGGCTCGCAACCTGGTTATGTGCTCTGACCGGGAATCAAACCAGTGACACTTGGGTTCAAAGGCTGGTGCTCAATCTACCCACCAAACCAAAGCAGCCAGAGCCAGGTTTTCGTTATTTAAATTAAATTTAATTAATTAAACTACTGTGAGATTGGTCAGGTCCCCAGTAAGTAAATTGTGCTGCTGATTTGATTGTAGGATTCACTCCTCAAATATTACCATAAGAATTTTAAAAATCAGATTATTGGTAGTAAAAAATTGGGTGCTAGATGAAACAACCTAACAGTAGAAGTCCCTATCCTGGGATTCTACATTCTGTTCACCTTGTTCTTCCTAGTTCCTTTGATTTTCAAATTGTCCTGCCTAGCTTAACACATGAGCCTAGGGACTGATCAATGCCTTAAAATTTGTGTTACTCTTAGCTAATCTAAAAATGGATGTTATAAATAATTGAATAGGAAATAAGTGACATAACAGCCCAGTGGAAAACAAATGAGTTTATAGAGCACAGGGTAAATGCTGATTAAAGGAAGGAATACAAACTTCAGGCCAGAGGTTTAACATAAATTAGCATCCATTTAATTTCTGACTATGCTGTAAAATTTTAAGCTTTTAAAATAGTGATATAATGCCTTAATATAGTATTTAAATACTTAATAAATTATTTAAACTTTATTTAATAGTTCTGTTCTTTCATATGTTTCAGTATTTATTATAATGTTGACCAATTAACATGTATTGATATTTTATAATCCTGACACATAGTATATATAGGAATAAAAGAGCTGCCCAAATTACCTATGGAATGTCCATTGATTGAATCACTACTTTGTGACAGGTGATTTGCATCTGTTATCTAATCAAAGGATATTGGAGGTTCAAGTGGTATCAGATCAACATTAATGGCTGCAACTCAGCATGTATTGATGGTTCCAGGCTTTATGTCTAAAACTGAGAATACAGAGAAAATAGATGACCAAGTTGCTTTTTTCAGGCATACAATTTTCCCCCTGCAAATTATTATATCTGTTGCCTGAGATGCCCTCCTCATTGTCTTTATTCCTCATATCTATGTTTTAAAAGCCACAATTCTCTCCTAAGTGTCTCACCCACATATTTAGCTGCTTATATGACATTTCCAATGACTTTTTCATGGGCACCTCAAATTCAGCTAGAACGAGTCATTATCTTACTATCTAAAGTTTATCCTACTCTCTCCTTCAGCCATATCAATCTTAAATAATTAGAATCATTGTAGAATTTTCTTTTAAAAGCTTGACCCTCAAATCAAATTAACAACTAACTACTTCTTCCTTATGTTTGTTCATTCTTCTACAGTCCCACACCACTGCTTTCAAACCTCCATCATTGCTTGCTTTGCAATGCTTTCCATTTGGTCTTCCTTTACTCCCTCTAACCACCCTTACAATTCATCTTTCTCATCGCTGCCAGAGTGGTACTTCTAAAATTCACTTCTTCTGTTCCCATTGTCTACTAGGTCAAGTTTAAATTATCATTACATTTAAAGCTCTTCGTTGTCTAAGCATTTGCCACCCTCTCTAAACCTATCATTTGCTGTGTTCGTTCCTGCTTTTAAAGGCTCCAGCTTGACCTTTCCAAAGTATACTGTGTCATTCCCTACCTGCAAATTATTATATCTGTTGCCTGAGATGCCCTCCTCGTTGTCTTTATTCCTCATTTTTCATACTTTTTCTTTCTCTTCCACCCTAGGGATCCTGTCCTCACATAGAGTCTATCTACATGTCATAGACACCCATTCCTATATGTGTTTAAAACTAACTTATTATGTATTTTCTCCCAGTGATATTTTATATTTTTATTTTTAGAAAATTTTTTAAGATTTTATTTATTATTTTTAGAGAGAGGGAAAGGGAGAGAGGCAGAGAGGGAGAGAGACATCAGTGTATGGTTGCCTTTCACCTGCTTCCAGCTAGGACCTGCCTGGAGACCTGACTTGCAACCTGGTTATGCGCCCTGGCTGGGAATTGAACCAATGACCTTTGGGTTTGCAGGCTAGCACCTTATCCACTGTGCCACCAGCCAGGGCTATATTTTATATTTTTAAAAAATATTTTGTAATTCATATAAAGTTATAAATCACATATGGTAAAAGCATAGAGTCACATTTTTTTCTGTTTAAGGTGGCTGTTAGAGAATGGAGTAATTCAATGTAAGGCTTTTTATTTGTTGTTTATCCAATAAAGAGGAATAAGCCAAAAATCTAGATCCTCAAAGAATTAAGATTTTGATGGGAAAACCAGTCACATAAACCAGTAAGTACAGTGAAGTGTGGTATGATATGTATATGTATGCAAATAACATGAATCACATATTATGAGTAAATTATGGGTAAATTAATTGGAAGATGAAATTAGTGCAACACCAGTATAGAAGAACACCTAGTTTTCTGGCACATAAAAGATGGTCAATAAATAATTGTGGAATGAATTCATTTTAGACAATAGTTAGTGATTTTAAGCAGTCAAGCAAGGCTTCATCTGGTGTATGAAACTAACCAAGCCTTGAAGGATATGTAAGGTTTGGTAGAAATACAAGAAAAGGAAGTACATTGTAGGCAGAAGATATATGCAAAGATATAAGGGTACAAAAGAACATGAAGTATTTGGGAAAAAGCAAATATTACTTTGATATGGTTACAGTATGGAATTTACTAAAAAAGTCTCTAGAACTAATGAACTTTTTAATATACTAGTTATTCTGTAGAGTATAGGTTGCTACTGGTATATGGTTTGATAAGTTAGAATTTTTCCCTTGCATTTTTAATGTGTACCAGAGGAGGTAGTTAAGTGATTTTGATCATTCCAAATGGTAGAACCATAAGATTTTAGAGATGTGTACAAATTTCCTTATATATTTTAAAAATAGTTTTAAATAAATGGCTAAATATAATGAATTTGAATAATAAATATTGTATGAGTTGGACACAAAATGAAAAGTATTATATATGGCAGATAACTGAAATGTAAGCATTATGTAAGTAACTTCATTCTTAAGTTTTCAATCAAAAGTTTTCTTTGCTTATATGCTTAAATTAAATTTGGCCTCCATATCTTGACAGTTTATCTCATCACCCACAATTTCCTTCTTATTAATTATATTATCCTTCACCACTTTCTGAGGTCTCATTCATCTATTTGCCATTCACAGTTTAGATTATCATAGCTAGAAAGAATTATTTGTCTTATATTCTTTCTTCATTATTCAGATGTTTTAACTGAGACCAGAGAGGGGGACTAACTTTCCTAAATTTACACCTGGACCTGGTTTGGAATGTGGTTCTAGTTTTTGGTCCAATGATCTTTCCTCTAGTTATGTTATTGATCCAAGAAAACCTTGACTTTTCTTCCAGGTTTATTCATCCTCCTTATTAATATACTTCCCAACATGCCAATAAGTTGATACCCACAAAAATACTAGCATTTTATTGTAAAGGTAGCACAGAATTTCTGTCAAAATATCAGTTACAGAAGAGCCTTTCATCCTTCCTTTAGACTCTTACACATCTTCTTGCCTCTGAAGTTATCTATCTCGTTGCATCTCCACTTGATGTATTTTTATAATATAGCACTCTGTTACAATTTAATAGCCCCTAGCAATTGATTGAATTTGAAAACAACAAAGTTGTTTTAAACAGAACTAGAAATGAAGAGAAAAATATTTAACCTGTTTCCACCCTAGTCAAATCTTCAGTAATTCAAGTAATTTTAATGTGTTTTTTAGTAATTTACTATATTTTTACTTCAGGGCTGACCAGATCAATCTTTTTTTTTTTTTTTTCCCTCAATTATGAAAGATACCATGTGAAACAGATCCTGTGGAGCACAGTATAAAACTATAACTTTAATATTTTGGGTAAATGAAATTATTGGATAAAAATATAAAAGTCCTTTCCCCATCTCAGTTATTTCATGTACTTTACCTAAAAGCACATGGCTCCTGGCCTCTCCTTGCTCTATTTTTACTGTTTTTGTTCTCTCTTTTATCCTCCAATCTAAAGTTCTTCACATTTCCTTATGCCTACAATTTTTACCACTGCTTTGATCTACGTAGTTTCCTCTAAAAACTTGCCGTCAGGTTTATTTTTTTATATCCCACCATGTTAACTTTACCAAACAAAAAACAATCATTTGAAAATATTATTCTTAATCCAGTCATTTACATATAATGGCCCATTCTGACCTAAAGATTAAAGGAGAATAAGAAGATATTTCCTTCAAACCTAGTTTCAGCAGTCTTAGCTGGTAATCCAGAAGGATATACAGAAATAGTCTTTTATAACATTTATGAAATAAGCACTTTGCCATAGAGATGAATAAAGCAAAATATCTCCCTTTGAGAAACTCCTAATAATGGTGAACACAGGAATAGATGGAACCTATATATCTATTTGTCCATTTGATATCCCCACTTGGATAACATGTAGGCCTTTTAAACTTAAACAGTCAAGCAAAAACCCAACTAGATTTTCATTTCTTTTCCCATAATCAGGTCAGATTCCCCATCTCAGCAAATCATATTATTTCATTACTAAAGATAGAAAATTGAAAGTTATACCTTTTCTTCACTTTCCAGATTCAATCCATCAGCAACACCTATTAAACTACCTTTAAAGGAGATCTTAAATATATTTAATTTTCACCCAAATCATGGTAGGCAAAGCATTAAGCATTCTGTGTGCTCCAAGGTATCCCCTTCATTCACTCTGGGTGGTGCAGGGAGAGCAGAATCAGTAAAGGTTTTTTGAAGGGAGTCGTAGCTGAGATGGCTTTCACTTCCCTATCCAACTCCTACCCTCCACTCAGAACACATCAGGATTGTCCTCTCCTTAATGCTGCCGCTACAGCTTGGGCATGCGTCCATTTCATTTCATTGTGTGTAATCTGTTTCTCTCTTAGGCCGTGAGCTTCTTGGTGCCAGGAACCATGTCATATTCATGTCTGTATATTCAGTACCTGGCACTGTGTCTGGCAAATACTTAATGTGTGGGCATTAGCAAATGTGTTCTTCCTATTGGTGCTTCTGAGACAGAAGATTTTTAAGTGATTGGTATCTCACTAATGTGTCAATATATGATTAGATGCCATTAAGCCAGGAATGATAGTGCTGCCAATAAAAGCCAGATATTAGCTGGTTTTCTTTCTGGTGGTTACCTTTTACCATGCCTGAAGCTAAATGCTTCGCAGTCACTATCACTGTTGCTACTCATGTCAAAAAATGACAAAGTATAGATAGATGCTCTTTTCTTGTTAATAATGCTAAAATTTGCAGTAAAAATTTGAAGTTTCACTTCATCAATCATTGTAAGCCTTTTCTAAATACCATTATTTGCAAATAGCTTTAGTAAAAGTGACTAACTTGTTCAAGCAACTGAACGCTTTGACTGCATATGGTTGTATGTACAAGGTTAATATGTCATTCACCAAAACGTGTTTTCAACAACATAATTATACACACAATATTTTTAGACATGATGGTTCAGCTGCCTTAAGTTTCTGGTGTTTTTCTTTTTTTAAATTTTATTTTAACTGTACATGTTTTGGAGTCAAAAGGAATATGAGAGTATAGATCTTCATTCCATCCTTCTCAATTCATTAAAGTAAATCAACATTAATCCATTTCTTCTTGCTCTATCTATCCCCACATTAAGTGTTAGCATAAACCTTTCTTCCTTCCAATGTATAGAAGTATTCAGGCACATTTAATACTTTCAGAAGTATTCTACATTTAGAAATTGAGTGAAATAACTGCTGAAATAAATAAAATTTAAAAATTCTGTTAAAGTATGTAATTTGTTAACAAAACAATTTATTTGAAGGCCATTAATTATAATTGCAATTTTAATGTTACTAAGTAACCAAATGCTTACCACAGAATCATTTCAGTTGATATAGAAAGAAAATCCCATACACTCCACCTCCACTGACATTTCTCCACACAATGCATTTGGAATCCTTTAAGAGCTCTGCTTAATACTAGCAATCAAAATGTTCTGCTGTTGTAGTGTGTTAGTTAGCATAGTGTGATAAATTTGATGTAGAATTTCCTATCTTAGAATCTCTTGAGAATGGTTTCAAAATGTTAGCTTAAGGCAGGACTTCTGCTGTGAATTGAATGTATAAAGAGAGCTGTAAAAATATTTCAAGGTAAATTTACCAGAAGGGATTATATAATGGAGATAACAGTTAAATATTTGCAACATGTGACCAGAGATTATCATTCCCAAAGATGGACAGCCCTTTATCTGCTAATCGGGTTTATGAACTTGCTTTGGATTTGGATCATTCTGTAAGGAGAAGTGAAATCCTATATTTATGGAATCACTTTTTTTTAACTTTCATTTCCTAATGCCTCAGTTATCTTCACTTATAAGATGAATAGCATCTACCCATGCAGCACTATTTTTATTAAACATAATGGGAATGGATATAATATAGTGCTGATGAGCACAGGCTTCGGAGTGTCACTCTCTGCGCTTTAGCCAACCATGTTTTATCACTTACAGCTTTGTGACATTAGGTTATTCACTTAGTCTCTCTGAACCTGATTTTCCTCCTGTGGTAGATAATATCTCACATCAAATTAATGTCATAATTAAATGTGATTTGCATTCAAAATAATACAATATCTGGTACTTAAGAAAGAGTGGGCTCAGTGGGAAGAGTGAACGATTCAATGGTCTTCCAGTTTCCAGTGGGCATGAGGGTAAAGAGTAGACATATGCTTCCTATGAGTGGTTCTGAACTAGCAGATTTTTACACTAAGTGATTGGGCGTCCTATCTAATGGATCAGTGTGTGATTAGATGACATTGTCTTATCTTTGACACCTGAGCGGAGCATGAGCTGGTTGTTGTGGACACAAGATATCTGATTGTCTTCTTTCCAGTAGCTGTTTTCTACTATGCCTGCTGCTACAAGATTTCCTAGAGGGAAGAATATGGAAGGAAAATTATATGGTGTGCTGATAAATGTATAACAACTGAATCTGGGAGGAAACAGTGGGTGGGGAACTGGCACGGGGGAGTTTGATTTGTAGCGTTCTAGGACATGAGGAAGATATGTGCATAATGAGCTCCTGTAGGTTGGAGTGAGGCTGACACCAGCATTCTTCTGAATATGGGGAATTATTTTTTCTTCTGTGTAGAGAAGGACTCACTGTTAGCAGATTCATGGGATCAAAAGACAGAATGTAAAAATAATCACTGGTGTTTCCTATGTGCCAACGTGTAAGGTGCTTTGCAAGCACTAACCCATATAATCCTCTCAAACCCCTGTAAAATAGAAGTTTTTATACACTTTAGAAATAAGGTTAAGATATATGCTAAGTACAAACAAAAAATAAGAAAGAAAAGTGCTCCTCCAATCTATCCTAATATGTCTTGCACTGACTCAATCACATGGATGTACCAGCATCTAAGATTAATATGTATACAGTTGTCCTCATTATCCAGAAAAAAAGAAAGAAAAAATAGAATTAGAAGTCAAACACCTGGGTCATCTGGGTGATAATCTATTGTTTTATAATGGAAGTCTAGTCATAATATATATGGGCAATAAGGAAGAGGCAACATTTAATGCTGAATTGTTTACAGGATTCTAAAGACTGAAGGATGACTCTAATGAATAAATCATTTAAATATAATTCCGTCACAGTAAGTTTGATTTGAAGATACCTCCAAATTACCATTAAGGGGATGGTTAAACCTCACTAGATCCAACACTCAGCCTCCATATCTCTAACTATATGTGAAGACATTCTCACTCCATTTTGAAAGTATGGGAACTAACACAATATTTAGAAAGTAATTAATTTGGGTACGTTAGCATAGTAGTTTAGAGTTCAGCCTTTCAAGTCAGGCTGGCTTTAGTTTCAGTCCTGGGCTTAATCTCCAAAGCTCAGCTTTCATTTTTGAAGTGGAAGTAATATTAATTATTAACTAATACATGTGTTGCAAAGATGAAAACAATAATGTCAGCAAAGGGCTTAGCACTGTGCCCAGTATACATACTGAGAGGCCCATAAATGAGCGTAGCTGTTCGCACTGTTGGTGTTGCCTCTGAAACATGCTGGCAACAAAATTGCTTAGTCTTGGACCATTTGAATTGCTATTTAGATTATTTGGACATTGTACTAATAAAGACAATTTTCCCCTATTACAGGATGAAACCTAAGTTTTCCATTATCTAGAGCATAGAGAGGTATAGCCTCATTTATAATAGGGATGATCATAAAGAAGCATGTGAAGTCATAGAGACATATCTGGCAAAAAATACACACTTAATAAAAGTTAGCCATGCCTAAGGTTTTTATTATTATTACTATTACTACTTCTATAAGAACAATTGATTTTTCCTAATTAGAAATTCAATCTTTTCTTAAATAGATTTTTTAAAAATATGGATCTAATAATACAGGTCTATAAACATATAAGGAGTAAAAATTAAAGAAAAATTATAATTTTGTGAATCGCAGTATTTTTAATGCATAAAGATAAAATGTTTATCTCAGAGGGACAGCCTATGAGGAAGGCTTAGAAATCACATGCATAAATCCAGGACTGTGTTAATATGATTCTCAGGCTCCTGCTGTCATATACAGCCACGTTGCTGGCAGCCGGGAGTGTCCCTAATTCCTCTGCTCAGCATGGGATCTCAGCTTTGTTGGTTTGTCAATTTCAACAGGTGTCACTGAGCTAAGAGGTGATTAGACCCAGGACGCCAGTTCCCCTGTGGTGACAGAAGTCATGCCTGAGCCATTGGGTGCTCAGCTCTGTAAAGGCTCCCCTGGTCCTTTACACTTAGCAGAAACCCAGGCACCTTTTTGAAAGTCACTGAGCAGCAGAACAAGCTCACTATTTGCCTGACAAATGGGCCTGGTAGGAAGCAGCCAGGGGACCATCTGTGAGAATCAAATGTAATCATGATGGCTGGAATCACAGCCAGGAAAATTCAACCTGCTTAAAAATTCTAGGCAAAGGGCTGTGCCCCACCTTCGCCTCCCTTAACTGTACATCGATGTAGTATGTGCACAGAAGTGTGGATAGAGTAGTTTGGCTTCTGCTTATATTTGTGAATAAAGATCTGTGCCTACATGTAATGACTCTTGCATGTATCCTGTGAGGTCCATCTCTGCGTCTGAACTGTTTTCAGTTCTCTGCTGCCAATGGCCAGAGCACATTCTGCTTCTCTTTGGAGTCAGATGTGAACAGTGCTGATAATCAAGGAGACAACTGAAAGATGGTGAATTTTCTCTTTCCTTTCATGCTTCCTTTTTTAGCCACCTTTACCCACCACATGCTTCTCAAAATAAGCCTTGCACAAAATGTTACACCAAAAGTAAATATAGATGCAGTAGCTTGGTTGCTTCTCTGCTGTCTCATTTGTTTGTTTTTCTGGCTCTGAATGCCATATGTACAGCTACTCAGATTAGGATCAGCCTGAGCTGATTTTTAAGAAGTTTTAAAATTTCCTAGTTAAAAAGAAACACAAAGCTCTATGGCTTTTAATGACTAAAGGGTGAATAGATCAAAAGATCATTCAAATGTGTGTCACTCCTAAGAGCTGCTCCCACAGTAATGAGAATTTATTCCTGAGAAGTTGTATTGGTCATTTTTTTTTTTTTTATGTTTCTAAGAACTTGTTTGAGATATGTATCCCAAGTATACAGATCTTCCTAAAGTGCAAACTGGTATTTGATAACATTCACGGGCATTACATATATACCCTCAGATACACTACCAATATTAACTCTCTTTACTCTAAAAACTCCATGAGATTCAGTACTACTATAATCCTCATTTTCTAGATGAGTAAACCAACTCACAAAGAAAGTAAGATACTCTCCCAATAGCATACAAATGATAAGTAGCTTGGTTAACCCCAGTTAGACAGGTTAAGAAAAGGAGTCTAAAGCCAAGATTAATCTAAATCATGGTCTCAGCCATCTGTAATGGGAGTTAAAATTTTTCAAAAACCAACAAAACACTTGATGCTTTTACTAGTATTTTGGAAAAGTTCAAAGATGACCCAATGAGACTAATGAAGGATATTCTTGATGAAAAAAAAAAAAAAAAGCAACTTAGTGTAGTACAGAAGCAGGCTAGCATAATATTTAAGAGCAGCCCAACAGAGGAGAAAAGTATTAAAATAAGTTGCAGAGTCAATTAATTATTACCTTCATAAGTGCTACAAGAAAATCACAATGGATACTATAAAAGACTGTTAAAAGAAGCCTTCTTTTATCTTCCTTACTTTTGCAGGAAAGGATTCTGAAGAATTGAGACCTAAAGAATGAGTTAGTCTTTGCAAGGGAAAGGAGGTGTGCAGCGAAACTGGCATGCAGAGGGAGCAGCATCTCATTTTCTAGGAAGTGAACAAACCCACAATGGCTAGAACATGGAGAGGAAGGAGAGATAGCGGTAGCCTGGGAAGAGGTGATGAGGACCATGACTAGGGCAGGTCCCATGCTGAAGAGGGAGAGAATGCAAGAGGCATCATGGAGTTGGCATTAATGGAACTTAGGAACAGCGTTGATGTGTGAGGTGAAAAAGGTTGATCTGAAGCAGATGTGCTGTGGCTTTTGCTTTTTGATGACTAAGAAACCAAATAAGGAATTTTCTTTTAGCTGTGACATAGAAGTTTGGAGGAGGAGCAGTTTCAAGGGTGATACATGTCTTTCAGAGCTCTACACATGGGTGGGTGTGCCTATGGGTGTGTGAGGATATTAATTTCTTTAATTCTGAAATTAGAAAGCTGATGCCATTTCCTTCTTCTGAAAGCGCAAAGAACAAAATCCTGCTATTGCCATCTTCAGAATAATTGGGGGTTTCGTAAATAGCAGGAAAGTTGAACATCTATCCAAACTCCAAATAGTGTTCTCCTTTATCCTTATCCTTTCTACTCAGCAGCACCTGATAAATCAAAGATGCCAGTTTGCATGTGTTCTTCAGTGAAAATGCCACCATGGCTTGATTTAGTCAGATGAGAAATTGAGGAGATTTCAACTGCCTGCTACTCCTAAAGAGCTGTGAAAGGCTAAATTACCCTTACAGACTTCCTGTTTACAGCTCCAGCACCTTAGCTGGGCCCTCCTTCTTGGATTCAGGGAGCAGTGAAAACAGTGAACGGAACACAGGGTTTAGATACAACATTCCTGTCCGAATACCATGTGTACCACTTTCTGACTAGTTGTGTTTACTTAAGCAAATTGTTCTCTGAGCATCAAATTGGTCATCAATAAAGAATTTTGGTGCTGATCAAACTCAGTAAATTATGCAAGTTATTTATTATCCACACTACAACCTTAGTCTAGAAAGAGTAGGCATTCAGTAAGTGGTAGCACATTTTATTTAACCCTGGCGGTCAGCAGGCTAAGATCTTGCTTCACTAGAGAGCAGTAAACTCATTATATAAAATATATTTGAACTGCATGGAACCTAAATGAAAATATCATACATGATAAATCACTTAAAACAAACCTTCCCCTCACTCTAATAGAGAAACATTTTTATTTGAAAATACCCAGGTCAACTAAGAACAAGAGCTTGCATTGATCATGGCAGTTCTCTGGGCCATATCTTCTTCTTTTAAACAAAAATCAAATTAGACTAGACTGATATTGTCCAACAAAAATGTAATGTGAGAGAAATATAATGGGAGCCACACATAGAATTTTAACTTTTCAAATGACAAAATTATAAAAATGAAAAGAGGCAGGTGAATTTTTAATATTATATTTTATAGATCTAAAATATTACCATGTCAACATGTAATCAATATAAAAACTATTATGCTTTCTCTTTTTTGATATGAAGGCTTTAGAAACATAAGTGTGTTTTATGCTTTTAGCATATCCTAATTCAGTGCAGCCATGTGTCATGTGGCTGGACAACCTGGGGCTAGGTAATCTCACATCCTAACAGCCTCTGGTATAAAACACATGCCTAACATTCTATGGTATTAACTACATATTAAATTATTTCCTTTTCTATTTTTATTGAATGTTATTTTTTATGAGCACATGGGCTTACCAATAGTGAGAGATGAATTTCTGATTTAACTGAGTTTAAAATGAGAAAAGGACATTTCAATTGCTTAGCAACTGCTGGGTGGCAATATGGTCATATCTGTCCAGGAATCCATTCTGAGGCTAAGTGACAAATGTCCTTCTGTTATTCCTTTTAAAACTGAATACATTATCAAGTGATTGTATTTAAATTAACAATGCCAAATTCTACTAATACTTATGTTGTTAATAATTTATTAGATGCCACAGAATTATAACCTTTATTTGTTTCTGTCAAATATACCTTATTTGCTACAAGCATATTTCGATTACTCCTTTCATGTGATAAAACTCTGTTCAGTTTTACTGACACAAACTTTCAATCACAAAGTAGTAAAACAAATATCAAATTAAGCCAACACTATTTCTGGTTCCCATTAGGTTAAAACAGAAACTATTTGGTTATTTCATCAAGTAATTATGACATGGAATTTTTTTCAGTTTATTTCTTTATAAATAGACTTTATTTTTCAGAAGTTTTAGACTTACAGAAAATTTGAGAAAGTAGTGCAAAGAGTTCCCTACCACCCTCAAACACATACATAAGTGGTTTTCCCTATTATTAACCTTTTAAATAATATATTAATTGCACATTAATATGGTAAAATTGTTCATGAAAATATCGATACATCATTATTAAGCGAAGTCAGTAGGTTATCAATATTGCTTTAGTTTTTACCTAATGTGGTATCCTGTCCAGGGTACCACATTACATGCAGTCATCATGTCTTTTTAGGTTCTTCATGACTGTGATAGTTTCTCATATCTTCCTTGACTTTGACCTTGAGAGTTTCCCTGGTCAGATATTTCATAGACCATTCCCAAACTGAGATTTGTCTGATTTTTCTCTTGTGGTTAAATTAGAATAATAGATTTCTGAGTGGTAGATCACAGAGACCAAGTGACATTTTAATCGCACTTTATCAAGGATGCATACTATCAATAAGATTTATAGCTGTTAATAACAACCTTGATCATCTACTGAAGGAGGGTTTTTCAGATTTCCCCAATGTGTTTCCCCTCCTCTTTCCACACTTTACTCTTTGAAAAGATGTCATTGTATATACATTCACTTGAAGAGTAGAATTTTGCTCCTCTCTCCTTTAGGAGAAAGAAATGCTTGCATGGTTTATTCTTCTACAGTGAAAATTAACCTATTTTTCCCATTTATTAATTTATTCAATTATTCACTTATAGCAGTATGAATTTATAAATATTTATTTTATACTCTAGATTATAATCTAGTATACTTTATTTTATTGGTCAAACTGTCCAGCTTTGCCCACTGGGAGTTCTTTAAGTAGGTTATTGTGCCAAATTAACCCATTAATGACTTTGATTGTTGGGCTTCCTTACTTTCTGGTACTACAAGATTCTCCAGGCACATCTTATATTTTTCCAATACCTAGAACCAGCTATGTCTCCAAGCAGCCCTGGTTACTTTTATTGGAGAATGGTAGTAGAAATCAAGATTTTAATGTTAGGTATGCTCATTACTATTGGGCTATTTCAGCTGACAGAACAAAGAAGTATACACTTTATATATTTAGGTGCTTTATCCTGAAGACGCTTTAGATTGCTGACAGATCTAAAGGGCAAAATAAACAACAAAACAGTAACAATAGGAGACTTCAATACTTCACTTTCAACAATGGATAGAGTATCCAGACAGAAAATCAATACAGAAATAGAAGACTTAACACTAGAGACTGAAAGACCTAACAGACATAGCCAGAACATTCCATCAAACAGCAACAATTCACATTCTCCTCAAGGGCATGTGAAACATTCTTCAGGATTGATCACATGTTCATTTCAAAACAAGTCTCAACAAATTTAATAAGATTGAAATTACACCAAGTATTTTGATTAGAATTGTATTGAATCTGAAGGTCAATTTGGGAAAAGTGAACATCTCAACAGCATCAACTCTTCCACATCATGAACACAGAACATTTCTTCACTTATTTAGCTCTTACCTGATTTCTTTCATTATAATTTTATGGATTTCCACATTCAGATGCAGTACATATTTTGTTAGAACTATTTCCCAAGCATTTCACTCTTTCTTATACCAATTTAAGTGGTACTTATTTTTATTTTAAAATTCCAAGGGCTCATGATTGCTAAAAAACAAATGAAGAAAGAAAGGAAAGAAGGAAGGAGAGAAAAGAAAAGAAAAGAAAGCAACTGACTTCAGTATACTCCCTTGTATCTTGTGACCTTGCTCTAATTGCTTATTAATTCCAGGAGTCTTTTTTTTTTTTTTTTTTTTTTTTTTTTTTTTTTTTTTTTTTTTTTTTTTTTTTTTTTTTTTTTTTTTTTTTTTTTTTTGTCAATTCTTTGGGATATTTTTTTACATAACCAATCATTATTATTTATGTATGATTAATAGTTTGCACTTCATGGCTAGATTTCTTGAATTCATTATCATATTTAAATTTTTGATATTGGCAACAGAAACCATAGTTCTCCTTCATTCTCAAATGTTTATATGCTATATATTTTTTTTGTCTGAAACTAGTTTGATGTGCAAACATATAGAAAATGTTTTTATAGTTATATTAATAGACATTCTTTGGCTATAACTGATTAGAAAGCCTAAAAAATTATTTTCACCTTCAAACCAATTAGTATATGAAGAAGGCAAATGAAAATCGATCAGCTTACATAGTGGAAAAAGGTTTTCTTTTTCCTCTAAATGCAGTAGGTGCAAAATGAATTTCTGCTTCAAGAATATAAATTCTTCATTATAGTTACCATCACTATCACAGTTAGCATTTTTTAATTAATTTTATTTATTATTTTTAGAGGGGAAGGGAGGGAGGCAGAGAGGGAGAGAGACATCAATGTATGGTTGCCTTTCACCTGCCTCCAGCTACAGACCTGGCTGGAGACCTGACTTACAATCTGGTTATGTGCCCTGACTGGGGAATTGAACCAGCAACCTTTAGGTTCCACAAGCCAGCCAGGGCCTACAGTTAGCATTTATTGAGCATTTGCTATATTCCATTTTCTTGCTTAACCTGGATAACAGTCTTGTGACATGGGTGTTAATGTTCTTGCCCTTTTACAGATGAGTAAATTGAGGCTTAGTAAGGTTAAATAGCTTACCTGAGTTCATGAAGCTAATGAGTAAAGGAGTCAAGACTTAGGTTGAGGCCATCTGATTCATCATATAAAAGAGTATTTGATTGAGAGAGAAGCCAGTAAAATACCATGAAATTAAAATAAGATGTCCTACCCAAACATGGCTAGTTCGATTCCCCAGCCAGGGCACATAAACAGGTTGCAAGCCAGGTCTCCAGCCAGATCCATAGCTGGAGGCAGATGAAAGGCAAGCATACATGGATATCTCTCTCCCTCTCTGCTTCTCTCCCTACTCATCTCTCTAACAATAATAAATAAAATCTTTTTTAAATAAATAAATAAAATAAGATGTCCTTTTTCAACATAAGGAGTATAACAAAAAAAAAATAGCCATTTTCTCATTTAGGGAACTAAATGATAGACGTTCTGTTTTGAAATGCTCTCAACAATGGAAATAAACATTGTATGACATGTGTAATATGGAAAGAATCTTGCCTACTGGTTTAGGATTCATATATGACAAGCAGTGTATAAGATAAAATTGGGTCAATTTGGTGGGGCTAGATTATACAGGACTTTGAAGACCGAACAGAGCTTAATCTTGATGAATTAGAAAACAAAATATCTTTGAAGATTATCAAGATGGTTTGCTATTCTGAAAGCACTAGATCCCTGAGTCAAGATAAGATCCAGTATTAGAATCAGAAAGGAAGAGAGAGTTTACTTGTGTGTGGTACACAGTGATTTCATTTTGTAAGCATTTATGCTAGAAGCGCACTGAACGCATACATATAGTTTAGACACCATCCCAGCTGTCAAGTAGTTTATTGCCCTAAAGTTAAGTAGGAAAAGGTCAAATTAAAGGAATAAAAAGGTGCCTCATGATGTTGGAGAAGCATGTTTCAGAGGAAGTGAGAAAGATGTAACTAACTCCAAAAGGATAGAAAGAATGAAAATAATGGGGATGGCTACTCCCAAAGGGCCAACACCTGGACTGAGGTGTTTTTTAGGACATGTTAAAAGGTCAAAGAGGAAGGGAGGTAACCCGATGATTATCAAATTTAAAGCAAAGGCTGGGACCATGGGGGACCTTAAGGGCCAACATTTATGGTGCACTCACTATGTGCCAGGCAATCAGCAAAGGGTTATTTCTTTTATTTCTCAAAACAACCCTTAAAGATAAGTAGTCTCATTATGTTCTTTTTGCAAATGAAAGAACTGAGACACAATGAGGCTAAATAATGTGACCAAGGTCATACAGGGAATAAATGGAGAAACCCAAACTATTTAAGCTAAACTGTCTGATGACAGAGCCTTTCCATTATATTGTGCCATCTCCACCTAAAATGGAGGAAAGGTGAACGGAAACCCTGGAACCAAGGAAACAGTCTAAAGTAAGTGCTGAAACAGTAGTGAATGTCATAGGTGGAGAGGCAAATCATAAAGATCAATTAGGACATAGGAGAATAAGTTTAGGAAACAGGGAACAGGCCAGGTGGTTAATCAGAGGTCAACCAGGAATACAGGCAGGAAGCTCTAACCTGGCACAAATAATCAAGGAAGCTTCTCAGACAAGTGTCCCTGTCTAGCTAACCCTGGCCACATTAGTGATAATGCTCCATCTTACTATATCAGAGACTTCCTCATGATGTTCCACAATAAAAATTGGATTCACCAATATTTGAGTATCAAATGAGTATTAAATAATATTGAGAAATTATTAATTTATAAGCTGTGATTATTATATTGCAACTATATCTTAAAATGTCCATTAAATAGAAATACTAACGTGTTTACAAGTATCATGCTTTAATGTCAAGGATTTGGTTTAAAATACAAGAGGACAATATTAGTTTAGATGAAATTAGATGAGTAGCAAATATGTTGCATAATTAAGCCAGTTAATAAATGGGGGTTCATTATATTATCCTGTCTTTATGTACGTTTGCAACTTTCCATAGTGAAAAGTTGAAAAATGGTTTCCAATTTATGCTTATTGGTGACAGAGCTTGGTGACTTAATCTTAAATAGGTCTTTGCTCACCAGTTTCAATTCAGCAAGGTAATTGGATATGAAGTCTAAATTAATTTAAATTAATGCAAAACCCATTTTTAAAATCAAGACCAGAAAACAAATACAGTTAATTCTGTGGTATTTGAATATCATCAAGGTCAAATTATACAGAATTTTTTATATGTAAAATTGAAGACAAAAGGGAAAATTTTGAAAACTATCATTTCCTTCTGTATTGTTTCTAGTCCCAGTGGGAAACCACAATAATGGAAATATAATCTTTCAAATCACTAATTCAAGGAAGTTTCCCTTCAAGCTTACCTCAAAATGAATTTGAACTTATCTGAATTTAACTCTATTCCTAAACTTTATTAGTCCTTTCTCTTCAACCAAAAATGGGTGGTATTAAGTACTTATCTACTTACAGTTTTCCATTTGGAGATCATTAGCAGAGGAAGAGCAATCAGCTGCTTCTACATTTTGGAGTCTTTTAATTTCTGTTGCCTTCCTCAGAAACCAGACTCACTGTCACTGGCTTTTCCTCTAGACAGGACTCTGGATTGTTGAGTACCTACAAAAGAAATAGTTGAGAGAAATGTAATATGATTATGAGATGAGAAAAAGATAAATAAGGGGTATACATCTTTTTTAAACAGAATCATTTGCAAGATCATTTGGGAACCAAGTCAGTGGGCACCAATTCTCATCTATCCTACATAGAAAGATAGGTTGGGATAGCCAATGACCATAATAGGTGGTGGGTCAACTGGATATTATCAACCCCTCATGGTTTACCCAGGAACACTTCCTCTGGGCCTTGTAAGAATGCCTTCCTTGCCTTCGCTGGTGTGGCTCAGTGGATTGAGCACAGGACTGTGAATCAAAGGGTAACAGGTTTAGTTCCCAGTGAGGGTACATGCCTTGGTTGTGGGCCAGGTCCCCAGTTGGGGCTGTGCAGGAGGCAATCACACATTGATGTTTCTCTCCCTCTCTTTCTCTCTCCCTTCCCCTCTCTCTAAAAATAAAATAATAAAATCTAAAAAAAAAAAAACCAAACCAAAGCAAAAAAACCCTTCCTCTTGAATGCCTCAAGCAGTTATCAGCATGGAGGATATCATCCCAAAGGTTGCCCATAGTAGCCCTTTGTCACTGATAGCACTATTAACATGTGCTGTGGCATCAGTAGGTAAAGTATTATCCTTGGTATTGGGGAGAATGTAGAGAAATATCCA
Organism: Noctilio leporinus; assembly: GCA_004026585.1. NCBI lineage: Eukaryota > Metazoa > Chordata > Mammalia > Chiroptera > Noctilionidae > Noctilio > Noctilio leporinus. The sequence goes on along the minus strand of PVIW01001418.1, from coordinate 35,080 downwards.
AGCTTGCCATTTCCTTGAAGATAAAATGGGCTATAACAGAAAGAATCTTAGAAATTGAAAATATAGAATGTTTTTAACTATTCATGTGACTTCCCTTGTCAAACAGCCACTTGAGAAGACAGTTTGGCAGTATCTTGTAATCCAGCATTTGTGCTTCTTGGTATTTACCCAAAGCAGTAGAAAACCTAGGTCCGCACAAAAACCTGTACCTGGATGCCTGCAGCAGTTTTATTCATGACTGGTAAATATTAGAAGCAACAAGATATTCTTCAGTAAGCGAATGAATAAATAAATTGTGGATTAAAAAATAATAATAAATTGTGGATAGCCATACCAGATACTGAAATACTATTATTCAGCACTAAAAAGAAATATCACCCTGGATGTTGTAGCTCAGTGGGTTGAGCATCGTCCTGAAAACTGAATGGTCGCTGGTTTGATCCCCAGTCAGGGCACATGCCTGGGTTGTGGGACATGAGAGAAGCAACCATTTGATGTGTTCTTGTACATCAATGTTTCTCTCCCTCTCTTTTTGAAAAAAAAAAAAAAAATGAAATATCAAACCTTAAATTCATACTCCTAAGTGAAAGAAGCCAACCTGAAAAGGCTACATACTATGTGATTCCAACTACATGACAATCTGGAAAAGACAAAACTATGGGGACAATAAAAAAGGTCTGTTAGATTAGTGGTGAGAGAGGAACAAGTGTTAAAGAGGCAAAAGCAGTAAATTTAGGACCCATAGACCTGGGTAGATAATGGGGCTTTGCCACTTCTTGACCATATTGCTTTGTGTAAGTCAGTTAACTACTCTGTGGTACATTCATTTTTATCTGCAAGGTCTACTACTAATTATACAATCAGGTAATAATACAAGTAACTTGCTTGGTACAAAACCAATCATTATTAGTCAATGTACTCTAGTCAACTTTCTTATTTCTCAATTGGTATATAAATGTGTGACTATTTTGGGATACATCAGACTTTCTTTGTCCTGAAGTCCAGAGGTTTTCAAATTCTTATACTTTTTAAGTGTTTCCCAGATCCTAGCATTGAATTCTAGAATTGAGATTCTAGAAAATGCCTCTGATAGAATTGTTAGGGGTCAGGAATAAACTACCAACACCCCCACTTTACCAAATAGGCCCATGATGATTCTTTCCTGGCAATGCAGCATGGGGTGGGAACTGAGTAAGTGGGGGCTGTGAAAAGCATAGAGGTATGCATTTTTCCACCATTGGTGCTTAATCACTGTAACTTCCTTCCCCTCTCTTGCATTCCCTACCCTTGGCCTCACCAGCAGAAGCTGTAAATGATGAAGATCTGATCATTTTTAAGACCCCACCAGTCTATCCCTGGGTGATTGCTAAATAGTTACTTAGAGTAAAGGTGACCTTGTCAGAAATAACGGTTTGCTGCACATAATGCCTGGCACATCTCCCTGTCTGTTTGTAATCATGGCTGTTAAACCTCAGTATCATTTTTTCTTGTCCTGCCTTATTTTTCCTTTGGCCTTTCATTACCATCATTCACTTGGAGGTAGTTAATGTAAATCAAATTGTTCTCATTTGGCTTTCCACCAAGCTGTGGTGCAAATTTATTTGTCTGATGATGGTCCTGCATTTATAAATTTAGACCTAAATAAATGGGAGGTGTATGTTTGATCTCCTTTTGTAATTGTGACATAGAAGAGAACTTGTCTAGCATGCTTGTCATATTTATGTCCATTTGACAAATCCGCAAATAGCCACTGTGTTCACCCACCTTCAGGATCATTTCAATATTTTCTTGAACCAGCTTTGAATTTTTTTATATTTGCCTAACTAGTCAATATAAGCTTCATTACCACTGGCAATTAACTGCAATTCCTTCCAGCATGTATAGCCAAATCAGTGTGTATGGTCAATCATCTAGAACTAATTAGAAATATCTGCTGCTTATGGGGCTACAATCTGCCATTTTTGGTTAGTGATTAATTGTGCAAAATTGTTGTTAGATTTCTGATATGATGCAATGTGATTTAATTTGCCTCAAATCTCTTTCAGGCAAGCTGTTTGGTTCACTAATAATTTGGATCCTGGCAAAATGGCTCAAGGCCTAACCTGGGGCTTTATCATCCTGCCCCTTACACTGTCACTGAATCCTGTGAGCCCACCCAGATCCTGAGAGCCCACAAAATAAAAGAGATAACACCCTCACCATTGAGGGTCATTTTGGGAAAGGCCCAGGCTCTGCCATTTCCAATCAGCCTGCAAATATCCTGCAATGGAGAGGGGAGGCTGTTCAGCATGGGAAGTAAAGTGTGACATCCCAAGTGTTTGAAAATTGAGATGGAGATAAAGAATCAACATATTCAGGTTATCAAAATGTCACCTGCCCACCATTCTCCCTGACCCTATAGAATCTTACCACTAAAAAAAAAAAAAAAAAAAAAAAAAAAAAAAAAAATATATATATATATATATATATATATATATATATATATATATATATATAATTATGAGACCAGTTGTACTATACCCAGATTCCATGGCTAAATAGTGTCAGGCTATGTGGTTATTGTGCTCAGAGCTTTGCACATTCACTTACTTATAAGATTCCCATGGAAAAAGTGAAGGGGTTCCTCACCATTTTTCCTGAAATCTTTGGGCCTGATGTCACAGCCCATGCAGGGGCAGATGTGGTGTTTGTATAAAAGTAGGGTTTAAAGGATGGCAATATTATTGGAAGGAGAGCTTAGGAAAGCAATTTCTTGAAGCAATGTTTGCATAGCAAGCTTTCTGTTTTCATATTTGTTTTTTCAAAGCTTGAAAGCCAGATATCAGAAAGATGTTTCTGATGTTTATTGCAACATTGTTCACAGTGGAAAAGATCTGGCAACAGCCCAAGTGCCTGTTAGCAGATCAATGGCTAGATAAGATATGTACACATACTCATACATGCATACACATGAATATTATTTAGCCATGAGAAAGAAGAAAATTTTGCCATTTGGGACAACATAGATAGACCTTACGAGCATTAAGCTAATTGAGGTAAATCAGACAGAGAGAGACAAATACTGTACAACCTCATTTATATGTGGAATCTCAAAAAGCTGGACTTGTAGAAATAGTCGAATGGTGATTACTAGGAGCTAGAGAGTGGGGGGAATGGGAAGAAGTTAGTCTATGCAGACTTTCAGTTAGAAGATGAACATGCACAGGACTGTAATTATTGTTAACAATGCTGTGTTTTATACTTTGAAGTTGCTAAGAAACTAGATCTTAAATGTTTTAAGCACAGAAATGAAATGATAATTATGTGACTTGATAGTGGTGTTATTGAATGATAAAATGCTAATAATCATATTGCAATACATAATGAATCAAACAGCAACTATATACCTTAAACTTACACAATGTTATATTTCAATTATATATTACTTTTTTTTTAATGAAAGAAAACTTAAAGGTTGATGATATATGTGATAGGTCTAGAACCTCTCCAACACTAGTCCCCATTGCTCCTTTTTCATGGGGGGAGGCTGGCCAGCCTCCTCCTCACCTTTCTTCTGCTTCATCTATTCTAATTGGTAGAACTTGTTTTGGTGTTGTTTTATGTTTTGTTGTTTGTTTAATGACACAGATTCTGTCAAAGCAGTTCTGAAATTTCAGTGTGCAAGTGGACTTGTTAAAAATACATTCACCACATCCCTCAGATTCTCAGAAAGACTGACACAAAGATATGAATACACATTTCCATCGTCCCCTGAGATAGGTATCCTGCAGGCATCACACTTGGGAAGACTTTTTCTACATAGCACTTCCCCACCTCCTCCTAGGAGCCTCTTCAGGAGAAGGAGACCATAGATACATGAGAGTCACTATGAGAGAATAATGGACTCCCCATTTCAAAGTATGAACTGCCCCTTGACTAATTGGATAATTGGAGAAGTTGATATTATGGAAAGAATACTGGATGAGAAGTTAGACTCTTTGTTTCCATATCTGGCTCTGCTGCCTAGTTTTGTTTTCCCTAGCTGTTACATTTCCTAGCTCCTATAGTTTCCTGTACTGGGAAATAAGGATTTTAATACCACTTCTGCTTATCCTACCAAATTCTTGCAAGGATCAAATGAGAGAATAGTTATAAAAGCACTTATAAAGTATTGTGCAAATGTAAATAATTATCATTATACCTTGTCCAGAATTAGAAGTGATCAGAGATTGAACTCCATGATTGCCTAGATCTTCCGAAGTTCTAATTCCTATTATTAGGGAAGAGGTTACACAAATGTCATTCAGTGCCATGCTTCACAGCTACTTAAGAGTCTATAAATATCTCTGGCCCAGCCTAACCTTCCATTTCACCATTGCTGAACCTGTTAATCAGAAATGGTAGCGGGGATAGTTTTGATGATATCCTTTTATTGGGGCAGTCATTTGCTTGCTGGGCCACTTCACTTTTTCAAAATATTTGCAGATATAACAGAGGTGTGCTTCTGTTAGTATTTGTCTCAATTTCTCTACCTCGATTTTCCTCACAGCTGGATCTGTTTTCTCCATGAAACCTGCCTCGATTTTCCTCACAGCTGGATCTGTTTTTTCCGTGAAACATTCTCTTAAACCTCCCACCCAGACACATCACCAAAAGTTTGAGTCACTGTTCCCTCCCATGTATTTATGAGTGTATTTTTGGAACACTGCCTCACTAGAGAACTCAATTCTTTAAGGATATAAGTCATATCTCGATCACGGCCTATTCCCTGCCTATATGCACAACTCATTGTAGGCACTTGACAAAAGAGTGAACATATCAATGCAAGAGTAAATGAATGAAAGAGCGCCATCTATAGGTTCAAGTTTGCCTAGTTCTTGGAACATTTTCTGATGGACAAGCGTCAGTAGAGGCTGAAGTTGGTGTGTTCAAGTAATGAGAAATAGGATATTTTCTATCTCCAATGTACTTAGCTATTATAAAGGGGAAAAGTAGTAAATTGATATTGGAGTGACCTGTCAAAAATCTCTTAACCAAGTGATCAAAATGAACATCAATAGTAGTGAGACATAGGAATATCATGTGCCTCTTGATATGATTCTCTGAGAGAGCTCAAAACAACTTCTGCAGTATTCTTACCAGAAATGCATGAGTTAAATTTAATCATTAAACTCATGATTTAAACTCATGTGAAGACACAGACAAACCCAAATTGAGCAATTTTCTGCAAAATAACTGGCCAGTATTCTTCAAAAGTGACAGTCATCAAAAACCAAAGGAAAACTGAAAATCTTTTCTAAATTAAAGGATACTTGAGATGTCAATTTAATGACAACCAAATGCTGTATATGGTTCTGAATTGGATCATTGTCTGGAGAAAAAACATTTGTGGGGAAATTGACAAACTCTGAAATAACTCAACAGACTAGTTATCATTTTAGATTGGAGATCAAGTCCCTGGTCTTGAAAATGTAGTTGGTTATGTAATGTTAGCATTTGGAGAATCTGGATGAAGGCTACCTGAGAATTATTTGTACTATCAGTGAGATTTTTGAAAGCCTGGACCTATTACTATATGCCAAGAAAGTTACTAGTTCTACTTCTATGATAGTTACATAAATCAAACATAGGGGCTTATATTCCAAGAACTTTATTAAAGTAAAGAATATAAAATAACAGTATAAAAGTGCTAAATGCTGTGATATGAGATATTTAACTTTATATGTATATGTTGGAAATAGAGAAATGCGTTAAAATGGGGATATAAAAAATACTCATATATCATGAATAAAGCAGCATTTTAGCTGCGCCTTAAATGACATCTGGAATCAAAATGTGTTAACACAGAGGAGAAGGGAAGTCTAGGTGTAAGAATGGCATTTTTTTCAGCCAAAGAGCCAAGAGCAGGTAATTTCAGTGGGAGGTTCCTGGAACATGGGGATTTATAAGAGGTGATTTGAACATGGGTATCAAGATTTTATTGAAAAATTCTGAATACAATGATAAAATGTCATAATTTCATTCAGTAGTCATTAAGGGATCATGGATAGAACTTGGACAAAATATCAAGATTAGTAAAAAGATATAAAAAGACTGGGTTAGATGAAGTAAAAGTGAGGATTAGAATTAGGACACGAACTGTTGGTTACTTGATGTTATTTGAACACTTAGCATTCTAAAAAAGGAAAAGTAGTCTGCAGGTATGAACACATTCTTCACAGTACAGTGCAAGAGTCATTCATGGTTTTTTTTTTTTTTTTTTTTTTTTCCAATCTTTTTTTTAAAGATTTTATTTCATTATTTTTTAGAGAGGGGAAGGGAGAAAGGCAGGTAGGGAGACAGACATCAATGTATGGTTGCCTTCATGTTTAAATTGTCCAATGAAGAACTGTGAATTCAGAGGTCTTCACATTCACAGAGGCAGATGGTGGAATTAACAAGAGTTCTCTTATGAGCAGCTACATCGCTAATACATTTGCCACTCAGCTGTTCCAGACAATAGATAGAGAAGTTTTAAATAAAGACTTGGAAGTAGAAAGATATTTTACTATAATGCAAATTCAGAGAAGGCAGTGTGTTAAGTACCATTTAGGAACCTGCAGACTGATTTTACTAAGGCTCTGACCGTTGATTTTTCCATAACATTTCTTAAATACCCACTGATTGCACAAATGTTGAGACATAATACTTAGGTTATCAGCTCTGCAATATATAATAAATCCTTTTATATTCTTTTCTGTCAGAGTTGTATAGTTATGTGAAAGTGTAAATAATAAACTTTAAAAATACAGAATATAAGTTTAAATATTTCAAAGTGTCCTAGGATTTCAAATAGTAGTAGTAGTTTACAAATTTTTGCTTCAAAATTAATCTGAATCACTGAATTTTTAAAAAGATTATATTTATTATTTTCAGAGAAAAGGGCAGGGAGGGAGGAAGGAAGGGAGAGAAATATCAATGTATGGTTGTCTTTCACCTGCGTCCAGTTTAGGACCAGGCTAGAGACCTGGCTTGCAACCTGGTTATGTGCCCTGACTGGGGAATGGAATACAGCAACCTTTGGGTTTGCAGGCCAGCACCATACTGAGCCACCAGCCAGGGCTGAATTACTGAATTTTTAAATATCTGTTTTCACCAGATTAAACTTCCCAAATTTTTACATTCTAGTTTGTTCATTTTCATACACATATGTTTCAAACATATTGTAACTATGATTTCCACTATTTTTATCACTGCAATATTGTTAACACTGACAGTGAAATCGGTGTCTGGACATAAGTAGCAACACTTTATGAGCATTCACTGTTCCCTCTGAGGAAGTGAAATGTTCTCAGTGCTTGAACTTCAATTTGCAGGTTCATATCCAGTTATAATACCTGGGATTCAAATTCTCTCTATTTCTCTAATGTCCTTCTTTAAAAAAATAAAAATAAAAACAAAACTAGATCCCGTAATCAATGTATTTATGTAATTTAATGGTCTAGAATTAAGTTTCATCTATCCAGTGCATTTAAATCTTAGGTAAAGAGACTGATTTGGAAAAACTGTACAGAAAAATTCAAAAAAGAAAAAAGAAACTAGACCACCTTCTTAAATGATATACAAGAATAAATTCAAAATGAACTAAAGACTTAATTGCAAGATCTGAAACTATGAAACTTTAAAACGAAAACATAGGCATTATACTTTCTGACATTGCTTTTATTAATTTTCTAAAAATATGCATCCCCTTGAGCAAGGGAAACAAAAGAAAAATAAACAATTGGAACTACATCAAACTAAAAAGTTTTTGCACAGCAAAGGCAACCATTAACAAAGTGAAAAGACAAACACTCAGGAGAAGATATTTACCAATAATACATCCGATAAGGGATTAGCATTCAAAATGTATAAAGAACTCTCACAACCTAGCACCGAATAAAAATAATACAATTAAAATTGGGAAGAGGAACTGAATAGACATTTCTCCAAAGAGAACACACAGATAGCCAATGGATATATGAAAAGATGCTGAACATCACTAATCATCAGGGAAATGCAAATTAAAACCACAGCGAGAGAGATATCACCTCACAAGTCTCAGAATGGGTAACGTCACTAAATCAACAAACAACAAATACTGGTGAGGATGTGGAGAAGAAAGAATCCTTGTGTACTGTTGGTAAGATTGAAAATTGGTGCAGCCACTGTGGAAAATAGTATAGAGGTTCCTCAAAAAATTAAAAAATAGAACTACCTTATGGCTCAGCAATTCTACTTCTCAGTATTTATCCAAAGAAATGCAAAAATACTAATTCAAAAAGATACATGCACTCCTACATTCATTGCAGTTACTTGCAATAGACAAGATATGAAAGCAACCCAAGTGCCCATTAATAGGTGATTGGATAAAGAAGAGGTGGTAAATATATACAATGAAATATTACTCAGCCATAAAGACAATTAAATCTTACATTTGTGACAACATGGATGGACCTAGAGGGTATTTATGTTAAGTGAAGTAAGTCAGACAAAGACAAATGCCAGATAATTTCACTTTTATGTGTAATCTAAAGAACAAAATAAACAAAACAAACAGAATCATAGATATAGAAAACATTTTGACAGAAGCCAGAGGGGAAGGGAGTTGAGGGACTGAGTAAAAAAGGTAAAAGAATTAAGAAGTAGAAATTAGTAGTTTAAAGATAGTTATGGAGATGTAAAGTACAGCATAAGGAATATAGTCAGTAATAACATAATAACTATATATGGTGCCAGGTAGGTACTGGACCTATTGAGGGACCACTTTGTAAATTATATAAATGTCTAATCACTATGCTATACACTTGAAACTAACATAAAATAATACTGTAATTCAAATAAAAGACAGATTTAGAGACTAAGTGACAAGAATGTGCAGTTGTAACATGGGAGCATAAGAACAGGGCCAGAGACTTTTCCAGTACTCTTGCTGAACTGTGCTGCCTCATTCTCAGTACATTGAGAATATTTATCATCAGCAGATTGATGATAAATAATTTTGCATCCCTGCTGAAATGGCTAGTAATACTATGAAAGCAACACTCTAATTTTGTCATGGTGTTTTACGTTACTTAACAGAGAATCGGCAAAGTATAGTTTTCCTATTCATTCTTGTTCTGCAGAGAAACACGAGTGAGTAGGCTAGCTGTAGGCACTATGAAAAATGTTAGCAAAGCAGAACCTTGACCTCTTCACATCCATATATTTGTCAAAAAGCACTATAGGAAAGCAGTACATAACAGAGGTTTTTTGCTTGAGGGAATAGCTCTGGTAGAAGGGTGCCTCCAGCATTCAGTTGCTGGGATCAGCCCATTCTGTCTTTGGCTGACTCAGTGCTACTCATCTAGCTTTTTGCAAAGAGGCACTGAGAAATCGCAGGAGGGAAAATTTGCCTTCAGGGCCATGAGAACTTCTCTTTCTTTACCTGTTTAAGGTTGGGTAGGCCTAAAATCAGGTTTCACATAAAAATACAAAGACACAGGAAAAGTTAGTCTATTAAATCCAAACATAACAAAGTAAATCTCATATTATTACTGGGGATGGGTGAATTTCAGAAAAGTTAAAAAAATTTTTTTTTCTGTACACTTGAAGTGGGCATATTTCTCATAGAATGTTAGAACTAGAAAGATCTTTAGAAATCATGGTGGTTAGTTTCTTTGATTGAGGCTAAGAAAAGTGAACACATTTTCCTAAAGATATAAGCAGAGTAACCACAATTGATTTTCTAAATCAGTACAACCTGGAGAGTGATCAAAAGTACGTATTAGTATCCTGAGAAAATAGGCATAAAGGGAAATATCACAGAGAAACTAGGTCATATAGTTATTCTAATCATAAAAATAATAATTATGTCTTTTGAATTTAGTTATCAAACAATTTACAACAGGGTGCCTGCAATAAAGTGACAATATTTTAGTAAAATAAACAACGTAACACAAAAGTATTACATTTAGAAATAAATTTATTCTTATACGCAAATAAACATAGTCATTATTTTTTAAATTGCTCAAAAAAGTCTCCATTTGCTGCAATAATAGACTCAATTCAACTTGAGAATCTTGAGCATGCTTTCATTAACTTTTCTTTATCCATGGACATCATCATGTTTTCAATCTTAGCTTTAAAAGACTCTATTGGAATGAGGTTGTTTATTCACTTATCTCTCACAAATGCTGCCAACAAAATAGTCTAAAGGATTTGCATCTGGTGAACTAGGTGGCCACATTTCCTTTGACCAGAATTCAGTAACATTGACACTGAGAAATTATTGCACCTTTTTGGTGCTGGTGCACCATCTTGCTGTAAGATAAAATAACATCCATTTGTGACTTACTTCATCTACTACAATTACATCTCTCAAAACTTCAAGGTAAACATCAGCAGTCACCTTCAAGCCTTGTGGAAACAAATGCAGGGCCATGATATCTCCTTCATTGCTGACAACACCTAACACCATCACTGTAGCAGGAAATTTCATTTTCATGATAATTGGGACTTCATTAAGATTCTCACAGAGCCACCTGTTGTTTCTTCTGTTGATTCTTTGGTCCTGCTGAAAATTCTTTACATCAGTGAAAAAAATCAGAGGGTTTTTTGATTTGGGATTTTTCCATTTTGTTAGCAGTTTCCTTGCTTTTTCAAAGCACTTTTCCTTTGTCTGTTGTGTCATAAACTGGCCTCTTCTAAGAACATACCATCTATATCTGATATCTTTAGCAATAACCTTGCAAACCGTTGCATTGGATGTCTGTGGTACTCTTGCTATGGAACACATTGACTTTCCTGGATCTTCATTGATGATCTGGATTCTGTGTACAATATCTGGACTTGTGGGATCCTTTCACAAGGTTGGTGTGGTGACATCAGAATCAGCATCATACATCTTCTTCACCTTGTAAACAGTACATAAAGGGATGTTATTGAATTTCCTTAGCAGTTGGCCCTGCACACAGTCCAGAAATTATGGCTGCTCTAACATCGTATTCCTTTGATATGATGGTTGCTCTCAGAATTTAATACTTTATATCTGAAACAATGATTTAATCATAACCTTAGAAACAGAGTTTTTCAAACTTAGTAAGAAGTACTTGAAATGAGATACAACGTTATTACCAATTTATCATGTGCACCCTGCACACCCCCTTCATGACTATGAGGGAGACTATAGCTGGATGTGCATACTGGGTGTCAATAGTGTGGAGAATGATATTACTCCCGTCAATGTTACCTGGACATTATGGCATTATGACATTATTACTTTGCAGAGTTGAGGGTAAGGTGAAGAGGTGATAAATTGTTTTCTAGTTATAACCTAGTAGAAAGGTGGAAGCACACATAGATTTGTGTCTATGCAAGTGTGGAAGTGTAGTCAATGTTCTTATGTCCAGCCAGGTGTCTTACATGCTCTAGTGTGGGGCAGCAGACACATTTCAGTCCCTGTTTACCTGTCAGAAGGAAGGGGACCCCAACCTACTTCCAGATTCTCCTTGGCTCAGGGTCTGGGGGACTAAGCTGGGTAGGTTACCATTACAGACTGCTGTGTGGAGGTAAAGCTAGAAGAGGTGAATAGAGACAGGGAAGAAGTGATACAGAGAAAAACAAAAGTTTTACTGTGAAACCAGACAACAAAGTAATGGGCATAGAAAAAGTTTATCCTGAGAACTTATTTTATTTCATTTTCTGGCAAAATGGAATTCTGGACAACCCATATTTTTAGACTAAATTTTATGACCACAAAGTGCCTGGAAAACTGAGAGATTTCATTTCACTGTTAAGTAACAGTTATCTTTGGGCAAATGAAGTAAAAGCCCATGAGACAAGGGTGAGAATGTAGTGAATATCAATGTTAAAAAAATAAAACTAAATTAAATATATTTCTCAAAGTTATATAATGAGATGATTTCATTTAGAGTGAATAACTCAAGTATAAAAGCAGCAATCGCTTAAAATAGGTTTATTTTTAATATGCACATCAAATGTAGAAACTCAGTAATATGAGACCAGTTTATGAGCAGATTATGTAATTCATTTATTTTAATATGTTATCAAACTGAATATTAATTATGTGAACCTAGGATTCATCTATGATGTCTCTCCTTGGTTACCCAGCACAGCCATCTGGACACCAAACATTGATTTCACCACTGGAATCCATTTCCAATTTTCCATACAATGTTATCAATAATAGATGCTTCAAAAATGCAAAATTGCCTGCATTATTTAGCACCTTCTGTACCAGGTCTTGTATTATGTAGAAATATAATGCACAAAACTTTTAAGTTTCTAACATCTGTGACACAAAATCATCCAAAAATTCTCAACTTAAAAGTTAGTTCAGGGAGGGGGACAGAGGGGAGCAAAAAGAGGGTGGATGTAATACAACAACAATAAATTTTTTTTTAAAAATAAAGACCAAAAAAAAAAAAAAAAAGTAAGTTCAATATATTGACAATGCACAACTCCTGGTACCTTTTATTTCACAAAGGAAACTGGAAAATAGAAGACTAATCAGGTCAATTTATGCCATAACACACACAGTGTTTCTTGAATGTCAGTCACGATTATTTTATATGTCAGAAATAATTTTTCATATCCATGCACTACCTATATTTTTAGTTGCTTTATTGTTTCTGAATAAAGTCACTTCTATACTGAAATAAGTTTATTTTAGAAAAGGCAAATTTAAATCTGTAAATGGAGGAATAGAGATGTTTAACAAGTATCAGTTAACCTTAAAATACATGACTATTGAAATAAAAATACACATTGGTAAAAACCTAACATCATCTTGAATATCCCCAGAGGTCCTCACACTGCTCTTTTGTAAACACTGCTCACCCAGAATCTTAGAATGAAGAACTAGGAAATGCAGCTCAAGAGGTTGTGCCAGTGGTGGCGGTGTACTGGCTCATGTGGCCCTGCCCTGTTGAAATGGTGAAGATTCAGTTGAAATTTGTTTAAAAAAATACATTAATAAGTGGTCTGTGTGTTTTAAAAGAAAGTCAAAAGGGTGTCATGGGAGCAAACAACCAGCAAACTTAGTCTGTTTGGACCATAACAGAAAAGCTTAATAATGTATGAGAAACTTTCCTGAGCCCTGAATGTGGGAGAAAAGAAAAATGAATGGGCAAGAAACCTCTAAGGTAGAGCCAGGTCACAGGCATTCTTTTTCTCTCACACTCACCACTGTATTTTGTTCTTGTGGAACCCAATTGACTTCTCTAAAACCTATTATATAATTCCCTTAAGCTCCCCCCAGAACCATAAGCATTTGCCAGAATAAAATCCACTCAGGTTCCTGAGAAGTTTCTCTACTATTATGTAACATAGACAAGTAGCGTGAACATCTGCAGTCCTATGGGGTCAAGTTCCAGACATGTTAATATCGAATCACTAAAGTGCTGATATTTCTAGCTTTTCAATTTTCACTTGTTAATGTGTCTAAAACTGCCACAGCATACATGGTAGCATGGCTCGATTTCTCTGAAAAGAGAACACCTCACGGAAAGTTGCTGGGCTCTGAAAGTACGTCATATCAAGACAATTCTTAACCCCCAAAATGCTTAAATTGCAAACAGAGAGGATTAAAAGTAAAAAAATCTGGGTTTCAGCCCTCGCAATGCATAGTCTTGAGGAAAGTATCTGATTTCACTGAATGTCAGCCTATACAAGTAAATCAAATATCCTGTCCAGAAGGTATCCAGCCAAGCACTAGGGAAAATAGAGACAGTTACTGCAGAAGATACAAGAAACATTGTGCACAGGACAATGATGCCTGAGTCCCCTTCAAAGTAGGCATCTTGGGACCTCACGCAGTTCACCCAGAGCTTCTTTCACTGTTCAAAATATTCTGTAATATCCTTTGTTGGAATTGTCACCAGCTGCCCCTCCATATTTTCCTGTACTTCATTGATAGTCTGGAATTTCTTCCCTTTCAAAGGTGATTTAGTTTTGGGAAAAACCAAAAGTTGCAGGACACCAAATCTGGTCTGTAGGGGAACTGAGTCACCTGGGTGATTTGATGTTTTGCCAAAACACTCTGCATGAGACATGCTGCATGAGCAAGCTCATTGTCGTGATAAAGCTGCCAATCACCAGTTTCCCATAGCTGTGGCCATTTTCATTGTATTGCATTCTCTCAACTGATGGAAACGATTAAAGTAGTACTCATTATTGTTTGACCTGGAGGAGCATACTTGTGATGGACAACTCCTTCCCAGTCAGAAAAAAACAGTTGACTTAGTCTTGGTCTTGCTACAACGTTGCTGCACCTTCTCAGGTGTGGAGAATCAGGGGACTTCCATTGGAATGACTGAGCCTTTGTTTCTGGATCATAGCTATAGATTCACAATTCATCTCCAGTTATGACCTTCTTGAGGAAATCTGGTTCACTGGTAGCAGTTTGAATCAAGTCATTAGCAACTGTAGCACGATGTTTCTTCTACTCTGTAGCAGAAGTCATGGAACACATTTTGTCGTGACACGTTTAATGCCAAGATCCTTCATCAAAATCTTGGACACAGTATTTTTGGGAATCCCCAATCAGCTTCTAGTTCTTGCACTGTCAGTCACCAATCTTCGTTAATTGCAGCCTGTACTCCTTCAACATTCTTAGGTGCTCTGCTGGTTGCAGGCCTTTCAGGATGTGGATCACTTTCAACAGATTCTCAACCATCTTTGAAGCATCTATGCCACACTTTTATTTGTGCTGCACTCATTGCATTGTCCCCAAAAGCTTTCTGAATAATCCACATAGTTTCCATGAGGCAGTGTTCAAGCTCAATGTAAAATTTAGTGCAGACTGTTTGCCCTACTCACCCAGTCACTTTGAATGCAAAGGCCACACAGAACACATGCTCACTCAATGGAGCATACCACCCCGACCGACTAGTACAGTGAAGTCACTCACACATGCATGTTCTAGTCCACTCTCCTTGGCTGCCAGGTTATACTGGTGTCACACAAACCATTCTCATTATATTAATAATGGCTAGACTATTTGTGGACAGATAGCACTCTCTCTATATATATATACACACACATATATATACATATACACACATACATGTATATATATGTGTGTGTGTGTGTATGCTGGGAAAAAATTATCCCTCATCTCAAACTGTGTATTTTTGTCAGGTTTTCTAGAACCTTCATGAGCAGATGGGAGAATGATATGTATTTTTTAATTATTCAATGACAGACTTTAATTTACATCTATTTAAGGTACTATCCTTGATGCTTGGGATGCACAGCTAAGTACAATGTGGTTTCTACTTTCGGAGAGCTTGCAATATAATAATGAAAATAATGTATAAACGCCCAGAGAAATGCCACACTTTATAGAAAGTATTGTTGGATCCTATAGAAACTAAAAAGTTTTTATCTGGCCTTGAATCCATTATTGTTAAATAGTTTTATTGGGCCACTTCTGTGAAATCTACTTGGCAGGATCTATAAATGATACTAAGATGATAAAAAAAAAAAAAAGTGTTAAGGAAATTCAGAAAAGAAAAGAAAATGTCCTTAATTATCACAGCTTTGAAAGGCTCCTTCAACAAGGATCTTAATTTAAGGCATCTGCAGATGCCACCCAGTTCTGGAAAGCTCTTACCAGAACAGACCTTCCAGAGTCTCTAGGGAAGAGTGAGTTCTATCTTCTTAGACATCAGGAAACAGACAGGGACAGTCAGGGATGAAAGGAGACCTTGCAATTCTGAGGCAACATAGTTGGCATGGGGTGAATAATTCTGGCCCTCAATCAGAGACCCTTCATCGTCTTTGCCCTCATACTCTCTCTTTCTCTGAATATTTTCCCTTTAAATAATAGTCTCAATAGCAGGAAAAGGAACTTTGGTGTCAGATATTTCTTAAATGTATAACCCTGTTGTCTGAATTTTAGTTTCCTCATCTGAAAAAACAAGGTGATTTTATTTACACCATCAGGCTATTAGAAAAATGAAACAAGGTGACATTGACAGTGCTTAGAACCCAGCCCATTGTTCGGTACATAGTAGGCATTCAGTAAATGTCAGTGTTTCCCAAGCCAATGTTGGAGATTATGTTTTGCAAATATTGTAGATTTCCTGTTTATATGTTCACACAATGCTCTACTTACTCCTCTTGTACATATGATTATTGGTTCACTTATTAAGAAAATTTTGATTGCTGTGTCCTTGCGCTAGCCACCACATTAGTGGCCACTACATTAGTGGAACAGAGTCCTCCCTTCAAGGATCTGGCAATAAAACGTGGGAGACATACATTTCAAGTGGCTATAATACAGTTGGGAAGTGCAGTGATGGAGTCATGACCAGAGTGTGTGGTCGGGCACAGAGGAGGAGGTGCTAAAATTTGATGGAAGGCAAGAGGAGATGCCTGAATAATTATTGTCTCAGAGAGTAGAAAAATAACTAGAATGTGATCAAAGAGAATCTGGGTAAATCTTACTTTTGGTCTGATTTTTGCAAGGTGTCTCTAATGATAGGGGCCTGTGGTTCTAACTTAGCTTAGACTCTAGCTGGGGTGCAATCACTCATTTTCTAGTCTAGAAAAATAAATTCTGACAGCTGTAGAGGAAGCTTGCCAATTTACATACTTTTATAAGCTCTTAGGTTATCTAGAATGAACAAGAAGGATGCTGTGATTGTTTCAATGGACACTCTTTTGGTGCTCTGACCCTGCTTACTACTGTTTTTATTGATTATTGGCTTAATTTCAGTAAACTTAGGTCAAGTGGCTACTACAGTCCAGGCACTTGGGATGAAGCAGTAGACAAGACAAATAGTCTCATCACTGATGTCATTCCCAGTCTCAAGGGCAGATAGGAAGATAAACATAAATTTTCCAATGATGTTGATGTAACTTTGCAAGTGATATTGAATCTCCATTCAATATTTGTTGAACATTTTACCATGATATAGGACTGTACAGACTGATGTGGCAGTACAGGGCTCTTCTAGAAGTTTATAAAAATCTTCCTAGAGAAGGTAACACCTAAGTTGTATCAAAATAAACAAACAAAATAGAAACAGACTCATAGATACAGACAACAGACTGACAGTTGACAGAGGGGAGAGGGGTTGAGGCACTGAGTGAAAAGGGCAAAGGGGTTAAGAAGTACCAATTGGTAGTTACTGAATAGTCACAGAGATGTAACTTACAGCATATGAAATATAGTCAATAATATTGTAATAACTATGTATGGTGCCAGATGGGTACTTGAAGTATCAGGGGACTACTCTGTAAAATGCATGATTCTCTAATCACTATGTTCTACATCTGAAATTAATACAGAATAATATGAATGTAAACTGTAAGAGAAAAAGTTGAGTAATGTCACAGGGCTACAAAACAACATGGTGCCCATGGGAAATAACCGATAGTTCAGTCCGGCATTGCTAGAACATCACATATAAGGGAGAAGTGGCAGGAGATTAAGTTGTAGAAGTAGGCAGCAGTAAAGTCATGAAGAACTGGTACGCATGCCTAAGTGTATGGTAAAGGGTTTTATCAGCTTGCTTTCTGGAGCTATTAAAAGAAATAGCAACGTTCTGGATAATAGAAGTTTCTGTTGTCAGTGCATTGATAAAGGAATTTTTAATTCATAGTAATTTATATCTAACTATAATATTTATATGTTTGTTACTATCTATTCATTTATGCAGTATTTATAGAGTCTCTGCAGTCCCCAATCACTGCTATGGCTCCTGAGGAATAAAGCAGTGAGTAAAATACATACAGTCCTGCCCTCTTGCAGCACACTATCTAGAGGATACAAATATCAAGCCGGTAACTATGAAATAACATTCAGGGAAGATTCTGTGGAGAACTATGAGCTATTGGCAAGCCGACAACTGATTTCAGGGCCCAAGGTGAGCAGTGTGTTAGGGAAGGCCTCCTGAGAAAAGGTCAATTCAGAGGAGACCTGAAGAATGAAGATGATTTGAATAGGTGAAGATGGGGTAGGAGAGAAGACACCTTCCAGCTTGAAGGAATGGTATGTGCTTAAGCTCTGTGGTGCATTAGTAATCCTTCCTCTCATGGAACCAGGAAGCAGCCAGTAGGGATGGGTAGAACTAAGCAGTCAGGAAAATGATCAGGACTGATTCAGGAGAAATTGGTCATTATCAGTACATGCAAGGCCTCAAAGATTACATTAAGGATCTGGACTCTTTCCTAGGATTATTGAGGTAAGATTTGCATTCTGAAAAGCTTGTTCTGGCTGCCAAGTAAATAGTTAGAATAGCTGTCCTGGCCAGTGTGACTCAGTTGGCTGGGTGTCTTCCTCCAAACCAAAGCGTTGTAGGTTCTATTCCCAGTCAGGGCACGTGCCTGGGTTGCGGGTTTGTTCCCCAGTTGGTTTGTGTACAGGAGGCAACTGATCAATGTTTCTCTCTCACATTGATGTTTCCCTCACTCTCTTTCTCCCTCCCCATCTTCTAGAATCAATTAAAAATTGGAAGATGAAACATGAGGTTAGAGTAAAAAAAAAAACTCTGATGCTGGCTGAGATGGGAGTCTGGCTGCAGGAAGGTAGAATATTGGCAGGTTAATTCTGTAGCTCAAAACCCCAAAGATAATGGTGCTTCACACAGTTGGGACTCTTATTATCTAGTGGCTTGATTTTTCAGATGCTTCCTACATAGTTTTCAGAATTCACATAGCTCAGTGACCTCTTCAACAGTAAAAACCATTTGCTTAGAGGACAAGCAGGATAAAAAGAGAATAACAGTAACTCTCATTCATTGCTGGCAGGAATGAGAAAAAGGGTGCAGCCACTTTAGGAGGTAGTTTGGCAGTTTCTTACAAAACCTAACACACTCTTTCCACACAAAACAGTAATCATGCTCCTTGTATTTACACAACCGAATTGAAAACAGGTCCACATAAAAACGTGTGTAAATATTTATACCAGCTTTATTCGTAATTGCCAAAACTTGAAAGCAACCAAAATATCCTTTAGTAGATGAATAGGTAAACAAAGTGGGGTACATCCAGACAATAAAATATGATTTAGTGGTGAGAAGAAATGAGCCATCAAACCATGAGAAGATGTGGGGGAAAAAATCACTGATTGCCAGTGGCTTCAGGGGAGGATGAATGGTTAGAGCACAGGGGATGTTTGAGGCAGTGAAACTACTCTGTGTTAATACATGTAGTTAATACATGTCATCATACGTTTGTCAAAACCCTAGAATGTACACTACAAATAGTGACATGTCATGTAAACTATGAAATTGAGTTAATAATAATGTATCCACATTGGTTCACCAATTATTACAAATGTGCTACACTAATGCAATCTGTTGATAACAAGGGAAAACTGGGGGCAGGGGGAGGGGTATATGGGAACTTTGTACTTTCTGGTACATTTTTTCTGTAAACTAAACCGTTCTATATATTACTCTATTGATTTAACAAATACAAAAATCATGGCATAGCCATGAATTGCTTGAGAACTCAAACTAAACAGATCATCTTGTCACACAGCAAACAATGGTATACTTTTTGCATTTTGCCCGGGGGTCTTTCTTATCTTAGCCCAGAGATGGGTTATGCTAGTACCTTTCCAACAAATGTGAGAGATTTAGGAAATAGAAGCAGCTGCACCAAGAATTCTGTGTGTTATGGTCTCTGAAAAACCCAAAAACCATTGTGAAGTGATTCCTCTCACTTCTGGGTTTTCTCTCTGTTCAACACCTAGAGGTATGGCCAAAGGACAGTCACAATAAAGTCCCTGGGGCAGGGTGGAGTAGTGTCAAAATGCTCAGCAAATTCCCAATAAAGCTACAGATGTTTAGAGGTAGATGTTAATCAGGTCATCAAGGCTTCTCGGTGGTGATACCAACTCAAATGATCACAGTTTTCAACAGGAATGGCTGATTAAATTTATTCTGCTATTCCGCACCTCCTCTCTCAAAGGCCCAAACCAGAGAAGGGTACAAACATGATGTCAAATAAGGTGGCAGGCTGAATGTTCAGGTGTTAATTGTTAGCAGTTCTCAGCCATACCATGTCATCTTGACTAAATGCAGACCAAGAGAATATTCAGTTATTTGAGGTGTTCTTCTCATTGTTTTGCTAATTAATTTAGAAATGTGAATTGATGCAATATCAGTGACAGGGCTCGTGCTCAGCTTTGGATAATTAGGTATCTCTAGTCAGTCAGTCACACCTTACATCCCCAGTCTGTTTTTTCTGGGAAGAAATTGGGAAGCAATGAGGTATGTCTTCATAAAAGTGAACAGTCTTTCAAATTTGCATCCAGTATTGTGGAGAACAAAAGCTGTCTTTTCCTTTGTCAATTTACTTTCACATATTTGATGATCTTAGTATAATAAGGACATTCTTGTCTACATTAACCTCAAATAAACAAAAATTTCTTTAGGGAGAGAAACTCCATAGATAGGAGCTTTGCAATCATTTTTAACATAGTGTCAGTGCTTGGATATTAATACATACTGTCAGTTATTTAGATGGCATAATAAGTTGTGGATGTGTATTTGTAACAGTATGATTGTGGAGAGGTTTGTTCTTATTGAGAATAATTGCTGGTATTTATCTTAAAAATATAAGTATGCATGATTAATGCCACTCATAATAAAAGAATGCTGCAAACAGTCATTTTAAACTGTGTTTTTGTAGCTGCTCTAATGCATTAAACATGTTTGTCTGAATTAGGGAAAGGGGTAGCAGTTCATAATTGTGTATGTGTCGATTAATGAAAGCAAGAAAATATGAAACAATGCATTCTTAGTGTTCAGATTCTTCAATGTTGCTAACATGGTTGCAATGATCAGATGCTACGTCCTCCGTGGACCTCCTCTGTGGACCTTTCTCAACTCCATAATCCCACCAAAAAAGATTCAGTCTCTAAAAAGAAGGAAAATTAGTTGCTCTTTCTTGATAGAAATGCTCACTCACTATTATAGTTAACAGTTCTTATCTGTGTTTCTATGTTGCAAGCATGATATGGAATGTTTTATATGCATTCTCTTGTTTAATCATCCAACAACCTTATATTAAGGTTCTCTTATGACCAAATTGATAGCTGAAGA
Source organism: Noctilio leporinus (assembly GCA_004026585.1). Taxonomy (NCBI): domain Eukaryota; kingdom Metazoa; phylum Chordata; class Mammalia; order Chiroptera; family Noctilionidae; genus Noctilio; species Noctilio leporinus. The sequence continues at coordinate 14,021 of PVIW01001418.1, read as the reverse complement.
GAATGTTTCCAAAAGGTTAAATAATGTGCTTTTCAGATCTGACATATAGTAAAATAACAATACCAGGATTTAAAGCCACAAGCACCATCATGACCATCCCACATTAACTGGTGTGTATTTGTTTCTGCCTTATGGAAAACACAGCTGAGGTTTTGAAGACATTACTGGATATTTGCTATTCTCAAGTGGGACTGGTTTTGAGACAAGTAGTATAAACTCAACATGAATGACCTCCCACCACCACAACCACTACCACACACACGAGCACACCGTGTTCAACAGAACCACATGAACCTGAGTCTATTGAGATGGTCTGTGGATAGGACAATAACAAGTTTTATAGAAGATAATCAGAAAGATACTCCCCAACATTATTTTAAACTTTTCATCTTGATAAACTATATATGTATCCCCAATATAGAGAAAAGAATGGCCAGTATTCTTTTACAGCAGTTTGTTTTATTAACTAATAGAAAAAGGTCTAATCAAACAATAGCCCACATTCACTTCAATTGTCACAAAAAGAAAAAAAAAAAAAGGAAAGGAAAAAGAAACAAAAGTTATCTTTTGTTCTTACAATCTATTGTCTGGGTTATCTGTACGTTACCTCAGCCTTTATCTGTTTCTCTTCCTTTATCATGGCGGACTACATGGAAGAAGCCTGGTGCTCCAAAAACGACTTTGTTGAGATTGTACCCTGTCCAAGATGGGTATCTGATTAGACCTGGATTAAGTACATTTCCAGCTAAGATTTTAAGGCCATGATCTGTAGGGTACAACTTTACATCCTTCTTAACCCAGTGGATTATATGAGATATAGGGTCCTAAATAGTTTTTTAAGGTATATGGCAGACTTATGAGCACATACTTCCTCGTTACCTTTTACCAAAGGCTGAGAGTGGCCTCTTAGTAGATTATTTGCATTTAATTAAAGGATACTGAACATTCTCTTTATTTAAGCATCTGCTAGAGATAATTAAGATCCTATTGAGACCTGTACCTCAGTCAGTATAAAAAAACTACCATGCGAAGCTCTTTCCAGAGCATTATCTTGAGTTCAATGTCTCTCATTGGTTGTCAAAGTGATATTCAAGAAAAGGGCTTAAATTTTATACAGTAAAGTCATTCCACTCCTCCCATCTTCTGTCTCTATAGTTTTGTACATGGTATTCATTTTTTTCATCAAATATCAACTTGGATACCTCTAGCATGCCAGGGCCTGTTTCAGGCTTTAGGGCTATAACAGTGAATAAAGCAGATGCCTATCTCTATTCACAGAACTGATATTCTAGTGAGGAGATACAAGCAATAAAGAGATAAATAAGTAGTGTGTATACCATGTTAGATGGAAATAAGTACTAAGGAGAAAAATATAACAGAGAAGTCATATAGAGAGCAATGAACAAAGATGGGATGAAGCCATTATATTTTATTTACCTTTATTGAATTTATTGACATGACATTGGTTCACAGAACCATACAGGTTTCAAGTGTACAACTCATCACAACATCTGCATACTGCATCAGGCACCCATCATCCCAAGCAAAGTCCCTTTCCATCCCAATTTTGCCACCTTCATCTACCCCCACCCCCTTTCTCTCTGGCTATCACCACTTTGTTGTTTGTGTCTATGTGTTTTATGTACATTTCTTAATCACCTCACCTTCTTTCACCCATTCCCCCAATGCCCCTCCCCTCTAGCAGCTGTCAGTTTCTTCCTTGTATCCCTGCCTCTGTCCTATTTTGCCCAAGCACTCTTCACTGGAAGTGGCATTAGAATAACAATGGGTTACCGATAAAGAATTTTGTCTCCTAAATAAAAGATGTTACCTTCTCAGGATATCTTTTACAACCTGTGAGTTATTTGAGAAAGGAGTCATGTGCATGTTCAGTCATTATCAAATGTGTACTGAGTTAAGTCTTTACAGTATAAAGTGAATTAATAGACCTTGTGTTCTTCATCACTCCATAGTAGGGAAAACAGCATAAATAGATACGTGAAATGCAGTGAAATACATAAATATAGAGACATTAAAAGCAAAATGGAAATTAGGAAGACAGAGACAGAACTAAGCCTAAAGAGAATACAAGAAGGCTTTAGAAAGGAGGTGATATTTAAACAGAGAATTAAAAGATGATAATGGCTAATAATAACAGCTAACCTTGTCTTCTCTTTCAGAGGAAATTTTAATAAAATGTCTTGTCTTTATATTTCAAGTTACATAATAGCATACAATGAATACATTTTCTCTGTAGAACTTTCGAACAGAAATCCATACAGGAAATGAGAATGCTGCACACCTGTCTTCCATGGTCTTGGCTCTAAATTCTGGATCTAACTACTTGTTCACGTTGAACATGGAGGGAGGAAGAGGAAAAAGAAGACTATTTATTTATTCAACAAATAAGCGTTGAAGGTTTACTGTGCATTAAGCACCACGTTAGGTAAATTGAATAACGGTGTTAAGAAACATGACCTTAGTCCTCAAAAAGGTTCCAGTCCAGTGATGCCAGGCGAATGGAATGACATGCACAGACATTGAATTATGAAGGAATATGGCACATTCAAGTGGCTGATGAAACCAGAGTATTGGATAGACCTCACAGAAAGTTTTAGACATCAGGTCTTAAAGATACCCAGGGACTGGGTTATAATATAAATCTGGAAAAATAGCCAATGACTAGCTTATAAAGGATCTTGCATGGTAACCAAGGCATTGGGATTTTAAAATTTTTTCTATGTAGAGCCTTTAGAAATTATAAATAAAAAAGCATGTTCATAGCTCTTTTGGCTAACCAAAAACCTTCTCAAAAAACCTTTTATAAATTTCCTTATAATATTTCTAATAGATTAATAGCATATTTTAATTACTAACTTATGATTACTCATATCTTTCTATAGTTATTATATAAAATATGGAAAAGACAGGGAAGTAGTGGTAAGAAGACAAAATTACATTATTTAACTGCCCAGAGAAAAATATTAACATTTTGATTTATTTACTTCAAGCATATTTCTAATTGTGTTTATACATTTTTTATTGAGTATTATAAATATTACACCATGGACATTTTACCATGCCTTTAAATATTCTTTGAAAACATAATTTAATGACTAGGGAATGATAATCTGGTGTAGGGAAAAGTCTATTTTACTTACTTAAAGTTAACTTACCCTGGATGGCAGCTCAGTGGATAGGCACTGGCCTGGGAAACCAAAGGTCGCTGGTTCGATTCCCAGTCAGGGCACATAGTCAGGTTGCAGGCCGGGTCTCCAGCCAGGTCCATAGCTGGAGGCGGGTGAAAGGCAACCAACCATACATTGATGTTTCTCTCTCTCTCTGTCTCCCTCCCTTCCCCTCTCTCTGAAAATAATAAATAAAATCTTTAAACAAAAAAAGTTAATTTAGTATATGTTTGAAAACATAGGCTGAGGATTCAAACAGAACTAGGCTTGAGTTCTTGGCCTGACCTTGCCAGCTGGGTATCTTAAGGTACTTAGTCTCTATAAACCTCAATTTCTTCATAAGTAAAACAGGAATCAAAAAATGACATATTTTATGGGCTAATGTGAAGATTGGATAAAGTGTGACAACATTTCAAAGCATAGTGTGTAGAGATATTAAACATTCACTAAATGTTAACTACTCTAATTATTAACAAAGTGTATTGCTACTATAATAAAATATTAAGCACTGTTTTCCTGATGTTTGAATGTTTATAAAGCAACCTTAACATAAACAAAGACTAACAGATGATTTTTATTAGCATATAACATTCAGTACCCACTAAAATGGTTTATGGTTTTTGTTTGTTTTATTTATTTATTTTTTGTGTGGTACTGAGAGCTGAATTTAAGTGGCTTATTTTATAAAAGGCCATTTTCCCCAGTATTTAGTAAAAATTTATTGTTCACATACCGAAAAGACATTTTTCTAACTAGGAGCATTCAAACCAAAATATGAAATGACTTTTGATTCAGATTTCCCTAATAGCTCTTGAGCATCTTTTCATATAACTATTGACCATCTGTATGTCTTCTTGGGGAAAATGTCTTAGTTGTATGAATTCTTTTTATGTTTTGTATTAGCCCCTTATCAGGGGTATCATTTACAAATATTTTCTTTCTTTCAGTTGGTTGCCCTTTTTGCTTTGTTGATGGTTTCTTCAGAAACGTTTTTAGTTTGACAAAGTCCCATTTATTTGTTTTTACTTTTTCTTTCCTTGCCTTTGGAGTTAAGTTCACAAAAACCTCTCTGAGACCACAGTCCATAAGTTTAGTGCCATTTGTTTTCTTCAATGTATTTCATTGCTTCAGATCTTACATTCATCCGAGTGCCTTTCCTCTAAAGAAAGCAGCTGCCTTGAGTAGCTCTGCTGGTAAGGCACAGATAAATGATGATTTACTCTTTTTCTATGTACCAAAGATTTGAAATATAAGCAATTGGGATGACTTAATTTTCATAATTAGTCTAAATCACTCCAAAGTAGCCAAACCTAAATAAACAGCTTAGGGAATCCAGCCTCAGCCACTCAGAATTTGGACTGGCGCTTGGCCCACAACCCCCATGACTTTCCAGACCAAACTGTCATTCCCAGCAGCTCTCATCTCCTTTGTTCCAGTGTTGCCTCTCAGAACAGTGCTCTGCTGGCAGAAATAGGGACCTCTTCTTGTCCCTACTTTTTTTTTTTTTTTTAAGATTTTATTATTTTCAGAGAGAAGGGCAGGGAAGGAGGAAGAAAAGGAGAGAAGCATCAATGTATGGTTGCCTTTCACGTGCCTCTAGCTACAGACCTGTCTGGAGACCTGACTTGTCACCTGGTTATGTGCTCTGACTGGAATTGAACCAGCGACCTTTGGGTTCAAAGGCCAGCTCCAAGCCATTGAGCCACACCAGCCAGGACCCATCCACACTATTTTTGTAAGGAAGCATTAAAATAATAGAAAATCATAGAGTTCTAAAGCTAGTAGGGATTTCAGTGTGCATCTATTTCCGTGTTTCTTAAATGTAGCTGTAATCAGAATCATCTGGGGCTATTAATAAAAAATAAAAATTTTCAAACATAACCTCTGATAGTCTAATTTTATATTTCTAACTAGCTCCATGGGCTATCTTTATATACAACCAGGTTTAGAAGTCTCTCATTTGAGTAATCATCCCACCTAAGTTAAAGTTGTGGCTTAATTCAAGCAGGAGTTGTATCTTTTCACCATTGTATCCTGATCTCATAAATCAAGTTGGCACTTAGTAAGTAAATACCTGTTGAAATGGAGAGTGAAGCCATAGTATATCCTCAGCATTGCTTATTTGTATATTTATGTTTATTCACACTTGTTTCAAAAGGATTTAAGGCAGCTAATGAATATTCATGCAAAAACTCTTTCCATTCTGAATTCAGAATTCAATTGTAGAATAACCAAGGGGGAATCCGCAGGTATATCTGCTTCCTAGATGAATTCTAATTCCAATGTAGTAATATTCATCTTATTGAGAATTGTATAGTTATTTTTCTTTCATTGGACATGCTATCATGGTGAGATATTATGATACTGTCTTGCAGTCAGATGAACATGCATTTAAATCTTCCTACGTGCACAACGCCTACCCTGTGGTGGCTCTGCAGTCCTGGAAAATATCCTTAATTGTTCTTTACTGCTAATTTTTCAAGTGATGAGTTAACTCAATTCATTTTTATTTCACAAGTATTAATTGAGCATCTAATATGTGACAGACCCTATTTTAAGCACTTGGGAGACAAAACAGACAATAATGACCATTCCCTTGATGCTTTTAATCTATGAGACCTAAATCTGCCTATTCAGATGGTTGTTGTTATGAAGATGAAATGTACATAAAGGCCTGATGCATATTTGCACTTCTTTTAACTCTTCCCCACTTTTAACTCTCTTCAAGCTCTATATACAAACAAAAATAATTCTCCCAAAAGTCTGCTTTCAAAAATAAATCTTGTAATTCTGAAGAAACATTGAGCAAAGGCTAGTGTCTGAAGGAGCCCTTTGGCCTATACGTAGGCTCTTTTTCTCCATGCAGAATTAGTGGAATTCACAGTCTCAGAACTTTTCACCTTGACTCGCCCCAGGGAGGAGCCTGTAGTCACATCTTTTTACAGAGTTTAGATACAGCTATACAACAGATGCACTCAATATGCATCAACAAGAAGCATACACCCACACTCATTCTTATGTGTGTGAAGCTCCATTTCACAAGATGTAGAGATTAATAAAATGATGGCAGATAAACTTGCAAATAGCAGAGACAAATTCAATACTAACTAGATACTAATCATGTTGCAACTATGCCTCAAGGAAGGGACTATAACCAGGCAATGCAATGCTGTTTGGCCTGATTGGTGAACTACAGGACATACTTTAAATTTCTATCACTGTTTCCCAAAATGTCTTCATCAAAATAATTTCCCTCCATTTTTACTAAGAGTGAATATTACTCCTAAAAACAGAGGTGCTGATGTTATGTTTTGAAGCTGATCTGATAGCTGGCATCCCACCCGGGCACCTCCTTGCAGGCCTAACATTAGGACACCTTTCAGATTCCTGGAGAAACATTCTTATCCCTCCCCTTTCACCCACCATTGTTCTCATCATCCCTAAAAACCCAGCTCATGGACTACATCCTTTCAAACACCTTCCATAGCACCCATGCAGCTCGTGGTGGCTTTCCATCTTCCATAGCTCTCCAAAATTTATTCTCTACCCCAACTCCTTTACTAGAAAACAGAAACTACAAAACAAAACCCTTTCATCTATTATCAAATTAGCTAAAATCCATGTCCTTTATGCAAAGAAATCCTCCTATATCTACAATCTTTGATAAATTAATTATAGCTTATAAGATTCATAAATCTAAAATTTTGTAGTGTCAATCTTGTTCCTGTATTGTCTTTTAAAAGTGTGCTATTATCAACTGAAAGGAAAAATAATATTTTCTTAAGTTTCCTAGAGAACAAATAACAATTTGGAGGATTTTTAGGAATAATTGGAAGTATTTTTCACTTGTAGCATTTTGCTTATTTATTTATTATTTTTCAATGACAGTTGTCCCAATTTCCCCCCACTGCTCTCTATTGCCCTACCCCCATGCTCCCACAGTCAGTCCCCACCCTGTTGTCTATGTTCATGGATCCTTTATACTTGTTCCATGACTAGACCCTTCCCCTTCTTTCTCCCCTTCCCCTCTGGTCACTGTCAGTCTGTTCCTTATCTCTATGCCTCTGGTTCTATTTTGCTCATTTATTTGTTTTGTTCATTAGGTTCCTCTTATAGGTGAGATCATAATGGTGTTTACCTTTTGCTGCCTGGCTTATTTCACTTAGTATAATATTCTCCATTTCCATCTGCCATGAAGGGTAGGAGTTACTTTTTTCTTTCTGCTGCATAGTATTCACTTGTGTAAATGTACCAAAGTTTTTTGATCCATTCATTCACTGATGGGCACTTAAGCTGTTTCCAGCACTTGGCTATTGTAAATAGTGCTGCTATGAATGTAGAGATGCATAGGTTCTTTCAAATTGGTGTTTCAGGATTCTTAGGGTATAATCCCAGCAATGGGACCTCTGGATCAAAAGGAAGTTCCATTTTTAGTTTTTTGAGGAAAACCCATGTTGTTTTTTATAGCAGCTGCACCAGCCTACATTCCCACCAACAGTGCACTAGGGTTCCTTTTCTCCACATCCTTGCCAGCACTTGTTGTTTGCTGATTTGTTAATAATGACCATCTTAACCTATGTGAGGTGGTATCTCATTGTGGTTTTAATTTACATCTCTCTGATGGCTAGTGATGTCCAGCATCCTTTTATATGCCTAGGGGCCTTTTATATGTCCTCCTTGGAGAAGTAGCTGTTCAGGTCCTTTGCCCATCTTTAAATAGATTTTTTGTCTTCCAGGTGTTGAGTCCTATGAATTCATTATATGTTTTGATCAAATCCTTATCTGAGGTATTACTGGAAAATATGTTTTGCCATACTGTAGCACTTTAACCACTTAGGTGCCCAGATGAACCTAAGTCTCCAACGATTGGCCCTGAGTGCTTGAGCCAAGAGGCCCATGCCTTCAGAGATGACACTGCATGCTTCCCACTGAAAAAGTAGATTATTCCTCTTCCTTCCATTGAACAGTTATTAACACTCATGGCTCTGGCGTTATTACAGCAAAATATCTGCCCGAGGACAGTAAAAGAAGATGGGTTAAGATTCTCTGGATAACCATACCACCATTGTCCTGTCATTATGTAACATTATGTAACATGTCACAGTAACATCTGTTTCTGTACGTACCTTTCCTAATAAAAATCAACCCTGGCTGGTGGCACAGTGGATAAGGCGCTGGCCTGTGAACCCAAAGGTTGCTAGTTCAATTTCCAGACAGGGCACATAACCAGGTTGCAAGCCAGGTCTCCAGCCAGATCTGTAGCTGGAGGCAGGTGAAAGGCAACCATACATTGATGTTTCTCTCCCTCTCTGCCTCTCTCCCTTCCTCTCTCTCTGAAAAATAATAAATAAAATCTTTTTAAAAAATCAAAATAGCTATCATTAGTTGAGCACTTAGTATGTGATAGACACGGTGCTGAAAGCTTTATAATTATCAGCCTGTGTCATCTTCACAGTATTCTTAAGTGGTAGATATAAATAGTACTCCTATTTTACACATGATATAAAATGGAGGCTGGGAGAGAGGGGATCAGGTGCATACCTAAAGCTCTTACTCTTCATTGCTGCGCTACACTATGATAAATCATGAGCTCCCCTAGGAAAGAGGACATTTTGATTAATATATCTAGAAGCCACATAGCTAACATGCACCTGGCTGTTAGTACATACTTAATAAATACTTATTTTGACTAAGTGTTCAAAGCGAAGTAGAGGTATGTATAGAATGACATAAGCTTTCTGGAGTGCAATTGCAAAATGTATTTCCATATTTTACTGTAATCTTCTGAAAGCTGCCCAAATCTAGAAGGGAATTAAAGAAGGGAAAAAAGAAGGTCAAACCCTCTTTTTTCTATACTAGGTCCCTTCTCTGCTTAGGCATAACCACAAAACTCGACCAAATGAAAGAAACAAAACTCAATGAATACCAAAGGCACCAAATAGGAAAACAATGGGAAAATTTCACTTTTTATAAATAGAAAGGCAATAGCTTTTGGGTTTTGCTTTGCTCTTTATATCATTCACTGCTCAGATAAAACTGCATCTGGTTCTAATGACATACGGAATATGATGGCAAAGCAAGTTATTTTCATTTTATAATTTAGTGAAATTACTCTGTCAAACCAAGTGTCTATGATAGTTCTTCTGACTCTTAGTCCGTTTTTCCTTATGGATTTATTGACATCAAACAATAAACAGAATTTAAGATCATTCATACCCTAAAATAACTAAATGATTTCTGTTATTATTTAAGAGTTCTTTATTCCCATGCAAGTAAGACATTAAGATTACAATTCTGCTTAAATATTTTCAGCCCCAATTTTCCTGGAGAAACCCCAAGCTGTCCCAATGTTCAATGCCAGATGAAATGTGAAATGTATAAAACCACTGTAAGTGTCATATTGAATGATACATTGAATAAAGTATCATTCCTCTAGCAAACAGTAACAAATATAGACTGCAGAGAACATTAGCGCTAATGAGTTCCCATAAGCCATAGATTATCTCTACTTTCAATATATACAGTGGTTGGGGAGGGGAGAGCTTCAGAAATGGTGGCACAAGTCTTTCAACCAAAGGGCTTCCGAGCTGTCTTATAATATGTCAGCTGCTTACAATTTATTACTAAATCTCAGAAATTCCTTGCATAAACCACATTATATCTTGGTCATATAGCTAACAAGTAGTAGGTTCAGGCTGTGAACGCAAGATGTCAGGATTCAAAGCCTGTGAACTGGAAGAGTGCATGGCAGCAAGAGAACCATGGGGGCGATAAGGCAAAGAATTCTAAGGCTGGAAGCTCCCATTGCCACTGGAGTAACGACACATTCCTTTGTAGAGAATGCCCCTTCTGCTTGCCACTCTCGATCCACAATCATCTTTTCTCTATCCTGTGGGCCCTCTCGCCTTCGGATGCAGGAGGATTTGCCAGTGGGAGGCACCAGCCAGAAGCTGGAGGGAGGCAGGGAAGTGCCAGTCAGGATAGTTTTTTCTCCGGTTGCCTCGGAAAAGGTTTTCCGTAGGCTTGCTTTGAACTGGCTGCATTCTTTCCCTAGCAGGGCCCTCTCCTCAGCGCTCTCCATCCCTGGGTCTCTCTGTGCAGCCACGTCTTCCTCCACCCTCGCCCCTGTGTACTAGGATATGGGCATTCAGCTATCCCTCATGATTTCACCACGCCCTGCCCACATCTTCATAAGCAATACTTTTGTTAACCTTCCTTAAATTTTCCTAATTATTCTAATCCAAGCGTCCCATCTGTCCCCCTGCTGTGACACAAATACAGGGTTTATAAAGCACTGAGTGATCAGCACCCCTGGCCCCCATTCACCCTTAATAGTGTACCTTTTCTACTTCAATTTCCAGTGTTTCTGTAACATGGATTTTTTTTTTCAAGTCCTCAAACTTGCAGTCCCTCTGGTTCAGGGACTTTGCCTAGCCTAGTCCTTGTACATGGAATGCCCCTTCTCAGTGCTACCCTCCACACAAATACATACACATATGCACACACACACACACACTTACACAAACGTATCTGCCATGTGTAATAGATTTCAATGATTTTTTAAACTAATAAATAAAACTAGGAGCCCGAGAAAGAATGTGCTTCAATATTTTTATCAACTAATTTTGATCTTTCGAGTTGAATAGCTCATTATATTTTGAAAGGCATGTTCCACTGTCATCCACATGTATTCTATGAGGTGAAGAACATGAGTTCTGAGACATGTAAGTTACTTGTCTAAGATACCCCAAGTGGTATCTTATGAAACCAAACAAAACAACACTTTCTGTAGTGAACATGACTGCAACTTCGCAAGGGCTTTATTTTGGAGCAGATAAAGGAACAGCACCTATCTTGGAGGACTTGTTTGAAAGCACTTGATTGCAGAGTGCCGCAGGACTACTGAGAAGCATTAGCTGAGGCAATTCAGCTCCTGGGGCAGTTTAATTGGAAACAATTGCAGTTGTGAATGCAACTGTGCAGTCTTTCCCTCTGGTATGTGGGGGAGAGAGAACCGCAGGGGCCTTTCGCAAGAAGGTACAAGAGGCCACTTGGTAGGCAGGAGAGCTGTTACTTGCTTTCTGTGCCAGCCCCACAGCACAGTTGTTTCCCATTGAGAACAGATTCCGTTTGTTCCGTGCCTGTGTGTGGGGACAGAGATTATCAGACACATGGCTATAATGGAGCATTCACACATTCAAAACCCAGCGAAAGGCCCCCAGGGCACATGGGGATGATGCCAGGAATACATGTTTGCCCAGAAATGATCGTGCAAATGTAGTTTCTGTTTACTTAGGGTGAGTTCAGGCAAATAGCCACAGGTTCATGCCAGGGCACACTGGCTTCTGCTCTGACCAGTTTGGATGACACTGAGATGGCCCCCTCTCCAGACACTTCCTTTGGTTGCCTCACTGCAGACAGCTGGGTTTGGGGTCCATGTCCAGAAGTCCTTTTCGTACCTTCTAGTCCACACTGTCATAGCCTACTTTCTTCCATGCCATTCGCCCAGGGGAATCTGTCAACTTGAAAATCCAGGCTTGCTAGATTTCTTATTGCTCATCAGATAAAGTCCAGACCACTTAACCTGTCTCTATATGACCTGACCTCTGCTTAACCCTTTAGCATCATGGCCCATCACTACTTTGTCCCCCCACCCACCGCTATGCTATTACCACACAGGATGGTGCACGGAGCCCTGAACATGATCACTCATCTGTTGTGGTTTTGCGCATGCCACTCCTTTCCTTACCACTTTCCTCCTTGCTTGGTCCACTCAGTGGGAGATCACTAAGCTTCCTTTGGGACACTTTTTCTGGTATCTGCTTTGGCCTGTCGTTCCCAGAGCACTCTGCAGACTTTTTTCCAAAATAGTACCTATCATTTCCATCATGTGCAAGATGTCATCAAATGTAAGACATGTCTCACAGAAATGTGAAAGTAAGAAAAAAAAAATGTGGAAACTAGAATTGATAAAATATGGTATCATGATCTTCTGTTTACATGTCTTTCCCATTAGACCTTTTGAGAGCACTTGTTCTGTCATTCGTTGCCATAACCGAGGTCCTACCATGTTATCTGGTTCATGTCAGGATCTTACTAAATGTTTTTGTTTTTTGTTTTTAATAAGTAAATGAGATCTTAAGACTGGTGAACCAGGTGATGTCTGTAAAGTATCCAGGTATGACCTACAATAGACCAAAAAAGTAAGTTTTCATCACTCTTAAAATGGAGTGACAAGGGCAGATTTTTCCATTAAAAATTTTTAACAAAACTTTAAGAAAAAAATCATTTACTCAGCCCTGAACATCTTCAGTGTGTGAGGCTGTGTGGAAAGATCTTTAACAAATATTGTCTAATGTTACAGTCACTAAATCCCTGTGGAGGAGATGGGCTTACATGTTTACAGACTAAAACAAGCTCAAAAAGGAAAATGATTTGAAAGGTCACATGTTAAGTGGCAGAGAGATGATTCAAGTCCAATATTTATAAATCAAAGCCTTTAATTTTTATGGCATGTTTCTTCGCTTCCCTTTACCCCAGTATTTCCCTGAATGTATGATGGCTTCAAGAAGACTGATACAAAGAGAAAACATTAAATAGCATGCTGACAAAGTTATTCCCTTTCTCATTTAGTCTTTTAGATCATATTTAAAAAAAAAAAAAAAAAACCTCCCTTTGCTCAACATGTTGGCAAGCAATAGAACCCAGTGGGCTGTTTTTTCCTCCTTGATCTACCACTACTTGATGCTCTTCAGATTGCTCTTATCGATTCAATAAAGGAATACAGTTTTTTGTGTTTGTTTTTTTAAGATTTTGTTTATTTCCAAAGACAGGAAAAGGGAGAGAGGCAGAGAGGCAGAGAAGGAGCAACACATCAATGGATGGTTGCCTTTCAGCTGCCTCCAGCTACTGACCTGGCTTGCAACCTGGTTATGTGCCCTGTCTGGGAATTGAACCAGCAACCTTTGGGTTCACAGGCCTGTGCCTACCCACTAAGCCACCAGCCAGGGCTTAGGAATACAGATTTAAGGATGTTATATGAAGATTGTTTAAGTGGATAAAGAATGTTCAAATCCTATATTGCCATGTTTCCTTTCTCTCTGAACAATCATGGAAAATGTAGACACAATTAAGTAAAGGACCTTGTTCTGTTAGCCAGGTCATGGCCAATAGTACATACCCCTGTATACAGCTGATGCTTGACACCTAAAGGTCCTCAGCTTGAATCAAAAGCTCAGGCTTGTGTTATCTACTGGAGGCCTCGTGGTATAAAAATTTGAAGTATTAGCCACCAATATTCTCAGCCAGATGCAGAAGGAAAGATATGAGTAGGTGTCATAGATGTAGGAAGCAGAGTTGGGGATGGGCTAATTGGTTGGTTCAGCTAGCGGTACCCTTTCATGTGATAAAGGAAAAGGTCCTCACACACATGTACACTCTTTACATGCCAGCAACACTGCCCATTTATTTATCTAACTTATTTTTAATCTACTGCCAGCATTGATCTAAATATTTTTAGATATTAACATAACTATTATGATGTAGGTACTACTAATAGTCTATAGATGAAGAAACTGAGGCACATTAAATAAGTTCCTCATGATTAAGAACCTATGCACACCTATGTTCATAGCGGCACTATTTACAATAGCCAAGTGCTGGAAACAGCCTAAGTGCCCATCAGTGGATGATTGGATCAAAAAACTTTGGTACATTTACACAGTGGAATTCTATATAGCAGAAAGAAAGAAGGAACTTGTACCCTTTGCAACAACATGGATGGAACTGGAGAGTATTATGCTTAGTGAAATAAGCCAGTCAGTGAAGGACAAA